>JAMXBD010003711.1:0-106178 GCA_024138025.1 Combretum micranthum | reverse complement strand
TAAAGGGAGATGATATGGATAACAGAGACAAAAGTAGCGAATTAAACAAAAAGAGGGTGGGGATGTTTGAAAATGTAAAGTGTATAGTATATTTAAGTTGTACTAAGTTTTTGCTGATGTTTGTGGAACTACAATTGGTGAATTTGAAGGTCGACAACAAACAATCTACTGAGAGTTTAAGTAACTAGCTCGGATTTGTGAACAGTTTGTTACTAGACGATAACCTATTATCCTCTTTGTTGCTTGCAAGATTTTAAGGCATTTAGGAATGGATGCAAACATAATCTATGCTTATAGACATGATTTTGTGCCATCTTGAAAATGTTTCAAAACCTTGATGGTTGCTTAGTGTATGGTGAAGCGAAGTGCAAAGTTCATGCTAGAAAGGAAAAGATCATGTTGATCAAAATCATACATCATTTTCCACTGATTACTAGATTGCAGTGACTATTTATGTGTCAAAAGATAGCCTTAAGATTAAAGGGAGCAAAGAAAACATCCATGGACTCTGAATAATGGAAGGGTCTGGATTCCAAATTTCTTGTTTTGCATCGGATCCTTGGAATGTAAGGTTAGGTCTTGCCATGGATGAGTTCAACCCATTCAAAATTATGAGATGATATATAGCATATGATTGGTGCTTCTCTTTGTCTATACGTCTCATCCTAAAGATGCATGATAGAGCCTTATTTGATAATGTCCCCTTAATGTTAAGGCTGAGATTTGTAAGTAAAGATATTGATGTGTATCTATAGCCTTCAATGGAAGAGTTAAAGGAACTATAGGAAGATGGTGTTAAAGCACAAGACGTGGTTACAAGTTGGTCATTCTAAACGTGAGAAGCATTATGGTGATGTGTTAGGTTGAATGACTAAGCGCTTTAAGACACGTATTATTTGCTATGTAGATTACACAAGTGACTATGTAAATAGTAAGCTCCATTATATGATCCATAAACAATTCCTCCTGGTAGGCATTGATGGCATCGTAATAGCCAACATTTTGAGCACCATTGAGATGAGGTCTCGCCTTAAGAATTTAGCAATAAGGATATCTTACTATGGGCAAAAGGTAAGAAAGGTATGGTTGGAGAAGGAACGAAGACGAGACAAAGTGGTGAAAAAAGAGTAGGGCTACACATGAGTAGAGTTAAGTTGAACTTTTCAAGGCTTATGCTCATCTCATTTAAAATTTGTCAAGCTTGAGATTGAGTTGGGCCTTTTATCAAGCTTAAAATTCAGGTTCAATCTTGGCTCATTTTGATAAACAAGCATTATTGAGAGTTGGAGCTCAAGTTGGGTTAAGTTTTTTGTCAAGCCTAAGCTGAGCTTTTTATCAATTCTAAAATAGAAGCTTGAGTTTTGCTCATTTTCATATTAAATATTTCATATCTTAATTTTTCCAAACCTAAAAGTAATAAATAAAGCTTAAGAATATATATATATATATGTTAAATAAAAATTAATTTTTATCTTAAATATATATTTATATTATATAATATAACTCAAATATAAAATTCACAAGCTTACTAATGAATCTATTTACGAGTCTCTTAAGGAACTTGTTAACGAGCTTATTAATTGTTCACAAGCTAAAATGAGATTGTTCACGAACCGCTCATGAACTTAAATTGAAGCTCAAGATCCATTCTTTTGATGACTCATTTGCTAAATGAGTTTAAACTATGTCAAGCTTAAATAAGATAAGCTCAAGTAGCTTGTGAGCAGTTGATAAATGTGTGATTTTGCACATTTATCTTCTATTAATTATCTTACAATCTGGCATTTCTTTGAGCTTGATAGTAGAAATATTCCAAAAATGAATGAAATGTAAACTCCTGGATAAATTGCACAAATTATATGAAATTTGGATCAAGGCAGAATATAATTGGTTCAAATGTTCCCAAGAAGCTAAGACACACTCCAATAGAACATTCAAGTTCATTGCAACAATGAAAACCTACATGAATTAGCTTACAGCAGCTGACATGAGTCTTTTCACATTTTTTAGAAATAGTGGAAGCAATTATAACATTATTTTCTATTGTATCTTGGTTTTATTTGGATGCTTTTCGTGGGCAGTAGTAGTAATGTAAGCCCCTAGAATTTTTGGTAAATATAGTAAACCCTAAGAACCGGAAGTCAAACCGGAACCCTAAAGTTAATCTAGTTCTATGTTTAGTCTAGCGAATCTAGATTCGGCAATCCCGTGTTCTTAAACTCTAAACAATGAAATTAAGATAATTGTGGATAATAGTTCGTAATAGTATATGAAAGCTTAAAAATATCAGATTCGTAATTTTTTAGTGTCTTTCGGATCCGAATGGGATTAGTTTTTATAAAACTGTGCCTGGTACATCGAATAGTGGAAATATTCTAACAACACCAATAGACTTGTAAAAATATAAGGTTTTCAAAAATATCAGTTTTAAAATTTTTCGGTAACTAAAAATATCAGATTTAAGCCGTTTACGCGTATTTTCTTTACTACCCTATTTTAATTGTCGAGTCTGCTATTCATAGTACTATTTTTACTATTACTATTTCACTATCTCTGCTTTTTCTTACACTCTACTCTTACACACTATCACACCTATACCTTAAATTTATCTTCCCCATACAACTTTAATCATATCACACTTTACACATTACTTCTTTCTATTACAAAACAACAAAATAAATCAATTTCCTCCTTCTCTCTTAAGCAAACCGGTGCCTTCCTCTCTCTCATCAATCAATTTATTTTTCTTTTTTATTTTATTTTATTACATCTAATTTTCACTCAAAAATTCTATAAATACCCCCCTCCCTTCTTCATTCTTTCACATAACTCATTTTGATATCAAAACTCTATCAAAATCACTCCACAAATTCCCTCTCTCAATTTTCTTCCAAGCTTCCCTCCTCCCCACAAAAACACCACCCACATATTACTACAAACACTTCCTTTCCCCTTTAACATCCATATAACCTTAGGTAAAACTTCTCACATATACTCATCATGTTTATATAACATAGCATGAGCTTAGTATATGTTTCTTAGAGTCGTGAGAGTTAAAGAAGCATTCATATATTCATATTTTGTTTTTGTTCATGTTATATTTCCATTATGTCATTATTGTTATTACGTTGTTGTTATTATTGTTATTATTATTTGCTATAAGCTAACTTTTATATAGTATTATGTATATTATGTATTATATATTTCTTTAAAGCATATAAGCTCACTTGTTATTTATTTATTTCTATGCTGTGCAATTTATTTATTTATTTCATGCTATTATTAAGACTAGTCTTTCTAGTCTTAGACATGTCCTTATCAAGTCAAAACAATTTTTTTCTTTTCTTTTCTTTTCTTTTTGAGATTAGTCTATTTTTAGTCCTGGGATACCTTGAT
Organism: Combretum micranthum; assembly: GCA_024138025.1. NCBI lineage: Eukaryota > Viridiplantae > Streptophyta > Magnoliopsida > Myrtales > Combretaceae > Combretum > Combretum micranthum. Next base: position 102,782 of record JAMXBD010003711.1, on the reverse strand, counting down.
AAAGCCAAGGTTCTCAATACTTAATCTTTTAGTATGCTCTTATTTATTCTTGTATATATCTTATCTTATTATTTAATATTACTATATTTCTCATAGTTACATATTCTCATTCATGCATGAACATATTAAATTGTCTCAATAACTATGAAAAGGAGTTTTCTTAAGTAAAGAAAAATAAGAACTCTCTTTAAAAATAAATTTTTGTCACATAAGAAATGATTTTTCTATAAAAACATAAAGTTTTATCTTAACAAATCTTTTTCAAAGTTGAAAAAGTTTATCACAAGTTTCTAATAATAATAGTACATAGGATTTCATCTAAGTATACATAAAATAAGTTATGACATACTCTTTTTTTTTAAAACCAATGAAATAAGAAGGTTTCTTTAAAAATTAATATTGTTAAATCATTGTTTAACAAAGGTTTCTTAAACTCATTTATCGAAGTTTTCCACCAACACTCTAAAATATTAAAGTCTGGACAAGTTTTACAAAATTATCAAAGAATAACCTTTTTAAAGATAAGCCTTACTTAGGAAATAAAGTTAGTAAATGACTTAGAAGATCATTAATATTATTTATTTAAAGTGAAACTAAATTTAGGAAAACTTTAGAACATATGAACATGACTACTTTAAGAAAATTTAATCACTACTAGGAGATTCTTAGAAAAACTATATTTTTCAACTACTAGAATGGAGTTGTCGGAATCATAAAACGACTAAAATTATTTTTAGAAATTTTAAAGTATTCTTAAAGATTAAGAAATGAAGTTAAAATAAGGAAACACTCACTTATAATAATTTAAGAAAATTTCCCAACAAAACTAAAAGGAATATTTCAAGTTTTAGCATTTTCTCACTTTTAAGACACATTGTTTTATAAAATTATTATTGAGACAATGTCACGCTTCAAAGGATACCCTAAAAGCGATAGTCTGCCGCACTCGATATCTAAACTCAAGTATGATAACCTTAGTCACTCCATGAGTTCAAACACTAGGTGCAAGGCTCAAGTTCAACATATAGGGAACCATACTTTGAATCGAAATAACTTAATGTGACATACATAGCAATAAGAATATAAATCATAAAAGTTATATCTAGATTTAATCTATTGCATAATCTAAGGGGCATACCCCCGAAAAAATATTAAGAGTTCTTAAGTTCTCAAAAGTCTCTTACAACAACTATTATATATATCGATTATGGAGATTCAACTAAAAGTCTATGCCTATATCTAGGTCCCAACTTCTTCAAAAAGCTCCTTAAGTTCCAAAAGTTATACCTGAGGAAAATAGCCTCTTAGAGATAGCCATAAATATTCATACTGCAACATGAAACTAAGAGGGTATAAGCTTACGAGCTTAGTGAGTTTCACTTCCAAAATTAAATGCTCAACAAGCAATTTATAACATACAAGTTATATTAATAACCATATGAAATGCACAAACACGTTAGCATACAATACATAAGACCGTCCGAAAGTCTTATATTGAATGGATTTGGGCCCTCCATTCGGGGTTAGGTGTTTCAGGCCCACACGACATATATTTCAAATTTTCTCATTTATATTGTGGTTGATATAGGTGCCCACCCACACACATTTTTAATTTTTTCATTTATATTGTGGTTGATACAGGTGCCCACATACATTTTCAATTCCGGCCCCTACGCCAACATTCGAGTTTACAGGCCCCTCGTTGCCCAACTATTATGCCTTCTTCCCACAAAGGTATAATAATCTATGCAATTTGACTCACATATGGTATGCATGGCCAATATAATATAAGATCATGACATAATAATTTAACAATTTATGGATGATGATAGATATTTCAAACACTTCAATTCTATACTAAATCATACAAATATTTACAAAAAGCTCATTTCGATATTCTTATCATCAATTCACCCAAGTAGAACTCATATACACACAGTCAAATTTTTATCTTGCCTTAATTCTAATGCCACAACATTACAAGCATAATCACGAGCATATGATTTAAAGATAGTGAACTCACTTTGACATGGCGCGAAAATCCACTTAATCGTAATAGTCCTCGGGAAGGTCTAGTTTGTCTCCCAAGTCTCCTAATCAAAAAAATAACTCTAATGAGTATTTCTATGAAGTTTGAATGAACTTATAAATTCTATTCTAACAAGTTTGTCAAAATTCATCTAAGAGGAAATTTCAACTTAAAACGGTCATAACTTGGTCATTTTAACTCGGAATTTCGCATATTTATACTGATTTCTACCTATTCGATGAGAGCTCTCTATTTCTAAAGCTATTTACAACAAACAAGGTCGTTTGCTCCATGAACATTAGGGTATAAAATACTATACGAATTTCCCATTCCACAATTCCACTCCTAATTTCAAACCAAGCATCATACTAAAGCTTTGATAGATACTTAGCTATCATTATATCTTGTGAGACTCTTTATATACATATATAACTTAATATCATGCATGATTCATGGGTTTTGGTAATTCTAATTTTTCATGTACTTAGATAATGTCAAATAGGATGCATAGTACATTATTTGCCTAACTTTGTTTCTACAAGTGCATGTTGTATATATAATACAAGCTATTGTCATGAATGTTATGAGATGAACTATCTATATGTATATTCTTAATGATATAGTACCAAGAATTCTTTTTGAAAAACTTTTGTTTTGCAAAACTTTTGAAATTTACTAGACTTAAGAAAAATAGTTTTTCTTCTTGTAAAATCACACTTGTTTTTATCAAAACTCAACCTTGATGACCTATATAGCCATCACCTTCATCATTTCAATAAAAGCCTTCATTTAGGGGTAAGAAAATAGATGTTTAAATAGGTGGTTTATCTAATTACGAATTTTACAAAATTTTAAAAAATGAAAACATTGTTTAGTCTATTATTTGAAACCCTTCCTTGTTTTAGGATTATACTTTGATAAACCTCTCTTATCCTTGTCAAAATTGGTGTTTATTACATATATCCCCTAAAACTTCCATTTTTCCATAAAAATCATCGTTTTTGGCATTTGGAAATAGGTGTTTAAATAGTGACCATTCTCAAATCTAAATTTGAAAGTTTCATTTGAATTTTTTTTTTTTTTTTTGTAAAACTCATTTAGTCTTTCAAAAACCATTTCCTAATCAAACCTATTCCTTAAGGCTTCCATTTCTTCAATAAAAAATCTTGTTTTTGAGTTGAAAAATAGGTGTTTATACTTTAAGTTTCCCTTATTATGAATTTAAAACTTGTTATTGGGATTAAAAGATAACTTTTATAAACCTTTCCTTATTTTAAAAATATTCCTTAGTAGATATAAGTTTTTCTTATCAAGATCATCATTATGATATCTATTCCCTAAGCTCTTCATTTTCAATGTAAAATACATATTTTGAAGTTGAAAAATAACTTTTCTAAATATGGTTCCTTTTTTATCCGAATTTTCAAAAATCATTTTTGTGAAACTAAAGTAAATCTTGAGCTTTCTATCTTTTTCCTATTATCATCATACTATTACAAGTTATTTATGAACATAAAACAAAAGCCTAATGCATTTATGAACTCAAACAACTAGATCTAGTTTACTATACTGGTCATAAATGCATGAACATTATAATGATTTTGTGAATATGATTAGATGATAAATATATGCACAAATCATTAATAATAACAACATAACTTGATAATAAAACAAGGTAATCAAAATAACTCAAATAACAAGATTTATAACATTGTGATGGCAAGAATCTCATGTTCAGGTATTTCCACATCCCTAGCTTAAAGCTCATGGGGATTTTTGAGTGGAATCACATAAATAATCTTGCCATTACATGTTTTTAAGGTAATAAGGTATAGATCTATTACCTATTGGATGTGTGGAGTAAGAAACATGAAAGAAAAAAAATGTTGTGAGTGTGTGTGTGTGTGTGGGGTGTCACAGTAATGAGAGGAGGAGAGGGAGAGAAAACTTGTTTCAAAAGTTGGTTTTTGTAAAGAAAGAAAGAAAGTGAAATGAAGTTTGTATAAAGGGGTATATATAGATAAATGGATTAGGGTTTACTTTAATTAAACAAAAGAAAAATAAAACAAATTGGAGAGAGGGAAAGGGGAGAGGGGGCGCGGTTTTAGGGTATGGGGGAGAGAGAGATGTGTGTTATGTAAGTTTTAAAATTAAATAAGTAATTTAAGTAGTAAAAGTTGTATTAGAAAGTAATTTGTAAGAAAAATGATGAAATAGTAGCAATAGGTTGTAAGGATGTAAGAAATAGGCTATGGGTAGTTGTACTTGTGAATATTGTGAAAGAAATAAAAAGTAGATTAGACATTTAAAGTACCGGTGGTAAAGAAAATATGATAAAAAGGTTATAAATGTAACTTTTATAACCTGAAAAATTATATAATTGATATATTTGGAAATCTTATAAAATTACGAGTCTAATGGCATTAATATCATATATTTAATATCTCGAGTCCTAGGACACGCTTTTCAAAGTTTGCATCAAATCGGGTTTGAAATAGGTCGAAAATTCGCTAATCTTATCTTTTTAAGCATCCTAGTATTATGATGAACCAAATTACATTCTTCACTCATATTTCGACTTCTTGGTTTAGGAGCACAAGATTATCGGATCTAAACTACTAGGGTTTCCTGGGAATTTGTTGACTTAAGGTCTCTGGTTGACTTTTCGGTTTAGGGTTTAAAGTTGGTATTACTGTAAAAACTAGGGGGTTACAGACAACACTACTAAATTCATGCATATAATTTTAGTCTATATATATCTTCAAAGGATTTTTCAACCATACAAATATCTATATTTATTTACAAGAATTTTTGGATGAAGAAAATTTTGAAAACTTGAGTTTTGAAATTTGAAATTTTCATAATAGTTTTGCACGTCACTATTCCGAGACCGAAATGGCGACTTTTGATAAAAATAACGTTAAAAACAGTTAGATTTTGTGAGTAGGTAGAAAATGGTATATAATGTATGGAATTTCAAGTTAAAATGAGTATAAGTTATGACCATTTTAAGTTGGAATTTCCATTCATGCAAATTTTGATGAATTCAATAAGATAGAGTTAGAAAATTTTAGTAGATCTTGAATGAAATACTCATTTTGCGTATTTCTTATATTTAGGTGTCGAGGACCAATATCTTCTCTTCTCCGAGGATTACTTCGACTGATAGAAGATCGCTATGGACGTGTGAGTTTCCTTTACGTTTATATATTTGCACATGTGCTTGTAGAATAGAGCACTAGATGTTAGGAAAAGATAAAATTAATATGCATGTGGGATATCATGAGAATTATGTATATGAATTATTATGTGCGATCAATAAACGATAAGTATATCAGAACCTGATCTGTGATTGATCGCTTTAAATGAATTAATGTCATATTGGAATCCCCATAAACTAAATTGCTCATGCATATCATTTAGAATATCATCTCGCATTTTGCTACTATTCCTCAGGGTGGGACCGGAAAGATAAGCTACCTAGCTACATCTTGAGAATTGAGGACATTTGGAGTATACGGCCTCCAGTTGTAGCGATCTGGATCGATCACTTTGGGTAAGGAAAGCCGAGAACTAATAGTACGGTTCGTTGGAACCCCAAGATACGCACAAACTTTTAAGGAAGTCGTTTGGGGCTCGGTTTAAATCATTCCTTAACCATCGATGGAGAAGTAAATCCATCATATATACAAAATCGGAAAGTCGTATGTACTATTTGATCATATGGTTGTTGCATTTCATATGTTTGTTTAATGAACTTGGTTGAATGCTATTATGAGTACTTTTGCATAAGGAATATCTTATTAAGCTAGTTATGCTTATACCCCAATAAACTTTTGATATTGCAGGACCTTTGTTTCGTATTCGAGACCATCTTGATCATCCAGGTAAAATCTTTATTTTGGGAAGCTTTTGGAGGAACTTTATTTTAAAGTCTTAGAGTAGATTTCTTCTAAAATCTTCTAGCTTTAGTTATTTATCTCAATAAGACGGTTATTATGGAGTCTTATCAGGGGAATACCCCGTAGAAGTTGTAGAACCTTATATTCTGATAATATATTAAGTGTTATTTTGAATGTTCCGCTGCCAATATCTTTAAATGCATAACTCCACCGGTCTCCCTTTGTTTTGAATGTACACTTGTACCGATATGAAAGCTTCCGAGTGACTAGGGTAGTCATTGTCAAGTTTTAATATTGTGTACATCAAGTTGTCACGTTTAGTATACCTGTTGGGGCATGACATATAAAGCATTTGAAAACAACACCTATAGTAGAACATCACTTGAATTCTTTTTAGAGTGCCATGCCTTGCCAATTAAACACCTACAATAGCAACACAATAGAAAATAGTGCATCCACCTACCAACTTTCATTGAACGCACAAAAGCTTAGGCAACAACCATGCACACACTCATGTCGAACATAGTAGCAGCTCCATCACACTATAGCAAGCATCGATCGATGGAAATTGGAGCACCTACTTGCCATCCAATTTAAGCATCCCTAGTGCCACTCTAACGTAGCACAACACCTACCCAACAGCACATGAAGCTATAGTAGCCAACCAAGGTCACTGGCAATAGCAACTACCTTCAAGAGCCTTAATGAATGCTCCTTACTTCAGCAGAGCATCTAGTAACAGTAACAGCTTGTGCTCTACACTGGCTTTGCACCATATGCCAAGACGTGACTCCAACACAACATACAGATCAGAATAGGGAGTGGTCAATATGTATCTAAGTTGCTAAATATAACTGAGTAGCATAGTTGTTAGCAACTGTAATTCCATCAAAACTTAAAAAGCAAAAGACAGCTGAAAGAGTTGAAAAGAACAAAATATTGCTACCCTGAAAAGCCAACAATGAATGGAGCCTGTTTAAGGAAAAAGATATCTTACCAAGCATGACATGAGGCCCATTTTAAGTAATGAAGAATGATGATTAAATGATAAAACCCTTACGAGAACTTAGTTATGGATATGCATGTGAGTCATGAAAGGGATATTCTACTTTGTCAATAATAGATGAGGCCTCTTGTAGATATTTTGTTTAGTTCTATTTTGGGGCCCATTTTATAATGGGAGGACAACAGCATACAGAAGAACACACACAGAAGAGAAGGAAAAATAGTAGCATAGAATAGAACAGTGGGGCATTTTTCTTTTGTATTACGAATTTTTCTAAAACCCTATTATTCTAGCAACATTTGGAGGTGATTTTCGAGTTTAATGCAATCAAGTAATACCTAATTTTTGTTGGGATTTTGGGTTTATGAAGACTTTCATGAGAAAGTTTCAATTGAGGTATTTTCTAACCTTTTGATGTATATTGCTATTTGCTTGATTGTGTTATAATGGTGCTATGTTTATATTTGTGGGTTTTATAATGATGGATTTGATGAAATTGATGATTAAATGACTTGTTTCAATATTGATTTATGATTAATTGGATATTTAGCTATTGTTACTTGTAGTCTATTTGATTTGTGATTAGCTAACACTAATTAGATAGATAGGATTAGAGATACTCGGGACGGGCGCGGGGGAGGGGGGTGAGGCGGGGCTGTTGGGGAGGGAGAGGGATTCGACAATCCATACAAGAACATCTTCGGTTTTCTTTGAAAAAATTCAACATAAGGATATACAGATTGTGATGAAACTCATGAACTTGCACATTTCATGTGGCTACAAATATAGATTGGGCACTTGAATGTGCTTTGTCCATAATTCCAATTGGAGTAGTAATTTTAGTGTGAGTAAGTTACTATTTACCTCATAATTATAGATAAATCACCTTGGCATGATGATTTATGTTGTAATTAGAATTTTGCTACTCCGAGAGGTGGGCGAGTTCTAGTAAGTTTGGTTAAATCCTAATTAATCAACTTTAAATATCGATTTGAGGCATAGCATTAATTCAAATGAGAATATAATTGCAATCCCCAATCTAATTTTGGCATCTCATAATCCTATAACTCTTAATAGTGTTGCTAGGACATTTAGTTTAAAGTGTTCAATGAGTTAATTAGCTTTGTTTCTAGATAAACTCAAATTTTCGATAGCAGCTTAGGGATAAAATTCAACACCTGATATTTGGCCAATAGCTCCCATGGATCGACCTAGTCTCACCATTATTATTTTTATTTGCTACATACATACCCAGTTTATTGGTCGATTATTTTTGCGCTTGTAAAGAGTTTAAAAAGAAAATTAGCGTATCAGTCAGCAGCTTAGCTTATTTGAAACCTTAAAGAAGAGCATGCTACTTTGATTGCCATATTGGTAAGAATTGGAGATGCATCATAACCTTGATGTCATGCATATTGAGAAGAATTTATGTGATAACTTGGTATAAACGATTTTTAGTCTCAAGGATAAGATAAACGACACCAAGAAGGCCAAAGTGACACTTCATGAGCTAGGTATACAATCGGAGTTGCACTTTCATAATCAGGGTAGTCAAATTGTCACACTACCTACTTTATTTACCCTTACACCTTGTCAAATGATGGAAGGTTGTAGCTTGATCAAGGACATGAAACTACCAAATAGTTATGCATCGACCATATCTTCATGCCTTGGTGTAGACAAAGCGAATATGATGGGCCTAAAAATTCATGATTGTCATGTTTTGCTTCAAAGGATCCTCCCCATAGTCATTTGTGGGTTTCTTAATCACAAAATTTATGATAGTATATGTGATGTCTTCCCCTCCCTTCTTTAAGATGTTGACCGTTAAAGAGTTTCATGTAGACTTATTAGGGTCGTTAAAGAGAACCATTATTTTAACACTTTGTTAGCTGGAAATGATATTTCTACTTGCTTTCTTCGACATTATGAGACACTTAGTATTGCATTTATCAAGAGAAGAATGCATATGTAGCCCTATTCAGTATCTTTAGATGCATCTAATTAACGATGAGATACTTCAGAGTGCTTAAGGGAGACCTTATGATCAAGGAAAGACCGGAGAGTTTTATAACCGAGTCATACGTTGTTAGGGAGAACATTCAACTTTATTCTCTTTACTTTGAGAATATGGACTCAATAATAAATAAGCCTCATTAGTTACAGGGTGATCCCTTGCAAGAAATATCAACGAGTTCTTTTTGAATATTTGCTCAACATCTATGACTATTAGGTATGTACACTCTAGAAGAAACAAACACTAAAATTAACAAAATACAATGGATGAAACTGAATAATTGTGAGGAGGTGCAACCATACGTGAGGTAAGTGGTTTCATTTTTCTTATGGCATGCATAGTTAATGCTACTTGTTGTCATTAATGTTAACTTAATAGAGATTAAACAATTCGAGCAACACTAAATGAGCATGAAGTAGACGATATAGACTAACTTATGAGAAAGCATTTCGTTGAGTGCTTCAAAAATAAGGTGATGTGTGCCTTATTTTGACAAACAACTCATCTATGTGGATCTAAGTACTGATGTTTTTGTAATATTTGCAAATTTTACATCTCAATTCTATGCTTAGGCGACAAATTTGATGAGTTGAAGGCTTTATGTTGAGGCACATATGTTCACAAGTATAACTACAAAGCATGCATTGTTAATGAAGTTTAATATAACACTGAATCTCAAGAGAAGGCCCCAAAAATAGATAATAATAGTGTGTACTATTAGGGAAACATAACAGATAGACCACCACCTTTAGTGGCACGCCTGTGGACATGATTCAATTAAATTATATGGGGCTTATTGTGTTTTCTCATTCATCGGGAGGTAGTTAATACCAACCAAGACAAATAAGAAAGCATTAATGGTGACCTTATCTCAATAATACACATAAGACATGGTACAATGATGACCTATACCTTCTGGCAAAGCATGCCCAATGGGGTCTTCTACTTAAAAGACTCAAGCAACCATTTTGATGATTGGAGAGTCATGCAAAAGGTATATGCCAACATCTATTCAACTGGGGTCTTTTACAAACTAAAGGGCCTAATGAAGATGAGATAGAAGATCGGCCTACTATTGACAAGCCTTTCAACAAATCATTACATGGCCTTGGATAATATCGATCAAATGCATATTCTTTGACCTCAAAAACTTGAAACACCTCCTTAACTTGTGCTGGGACACTGATGGTGCTAACAATGTTAATGATGACATTGACTCCATAAGTAATAGTAGCAAGGAATAAAATAGCTAATACGGATAATTGTGTTATCTTTTTATCCATGATGTTGTTCAAATATGTATATGTTATAATTCTATCATTGCAATTTGTAAGATGGAACATGGTTTCTTGGACCAAATATTGCAAGATCAAGCGAAGCACCTAGAGCAATATACATGTTATATTATTATTCTAGTGTGTGCATTTTTTTTTTTTTTTTGCCATTATTTATTTACTCATATTAAATAGTTTTTGTTCAATTTGTAGGAGGGTCATTTACATCGCTTTTGTTTGATGTTAATTAGATAAGAGCTAGAAAGTATAGTAGTGCGCATGTTGGTTCAAAATGGAACACTTGTCAACAAAGCTAATGTCACATTGTGAGGGTAAAGGGTAAGGAGACAAGACATGCTACTGCTCAAAAGGAGGCTGATATATAAGTTAAGGCTAGACGCTAACGTTTTATGAGGAATTTCATACAAACAAAGAGTTTAAGAGGAAATATATAGGGATCATATGCGAAATCCAAGGATGGTTAGGTTGGAGTTCTTACTACACTACCAAGCATTGGTTGAATTATATGTGGTGGAGATTAGAGGATAAGCCTAGCTAGCATTTCTAAGGGAGGCAGGTCATGGTAATACATATATTCCTTTGGTATCTTTAGTCTTTTGTTCTGTTCTTAAATTCACTTATGGTACTATTTTATATTAATTTATAAAAAAATGTTCAGGGCATTGGTTAACTAGTGAACCATAACTAAATAATTGAAGGTCTTAAACTTGCTAGCCCATAAGTCTTATAGATGGGTACATTACAGTCTACATCGGTAGTACATAAAAAAGAGTGATGGTGAAGTAGCATCAAGTTAGCCATTAGCGATATTTGAGCACATGACCGAAGAGTGAAGAGGCCTTTGTCATTTGTTTGACATTGACCCAAATTTTAGTGTTCACCATTTTGCAAGCTATTGGTCCACACATGTCTTCTTACGTGGTACAAACCAAATGCTTTTTTGGTTCTTTGTTTATAGCATCAATCCAGGGTTAATGTCAAGAACAAGAAGAAGCAGAAAGTTATGCATATGGTTGAGATGAAGTCTTACTTCTACCATGGGATGACAAAGGTAAGTTAAAATTTTTATTTTCTTATTCTTGCGTGATATATGGATACCATAATTACATTTATTTTTTCTTCAAAAATATACAACAATCTAGCATTATTAGTGGATGCATATTAAGAAGAAGGATGGTGAGGCTATTGACTAGTGGCAGTCAGAGGAGGCCAAAGAGAATTATGTAAGAAAATTCGATAAACACACTTATAGTAATATAATATTTCATTATTTATTATCTTTATGAATAACTATCTCATAATTTCAAGTATGAGAGGTGTGTAAGAGGAGGATAAAGGAGAATTCAAACTAGCTAGACCATGATGGGCGATATCGCCATTATTTGAGGAGGTGCTGATCCATAGATTTGCATATCGGATGAGCCAAAGATATGGTGCACTGACCCATCAAGCCTTTTTCTTCGGAGAGAAATAATTTCATCTTATCTAAAGATGCTCTCTCCTTCACCTTTAGTATGTAGAAACCATAATCTAACAAGGGATAGGAGTCAATGAAAATGTGGCCTCCCTATACAGGTGAAGCCCTCTTTGTATATCCCTCAATGAGTAAGATCAAGGGGGGAACTTATGAGAGTCTTCATAGTAAGTCCTCCTCAAGCATTATACTTCCTTATCTTCCTTAGTAGGCTAGTGACCAAGACCCTTGGTTTGGGCAATTAAAACAATCTTACTCTTTCATACTTTTTTTTAATGGCTAGTACTATCTTATTCGCTCCATGTAATATAAAATAAAATAATACATAAAGAAGGGTAAAAAAATGTCCTATGTTATTTTATGAGTGGGCAAAATTGCCTTTCATAACAAAAATATAATAATCTCTGCCCACACCTTAACTAAGTGTCTTTTCTTCTCAATAGTTACAACCATGATCTTCAAGCCCTAAAACGCTCTTTTTGAGAGAACCTCCATTGAATGACCATAAAGAGGCTAGAAATCAGGATAAGTTGATATCTTTTCTTGTCTTTTAGTAGTCTTAAGAGGTTTTTGCTCTTAACCCGCATTTTTTATATCAAGGTGTTCACGTTTGAGGGAAAAATCAGGAGAAAACCTTAATCTCTATGGCTTGTGGCGATTGTTGTTTGTGAAAGAAGAGGAGAAAATTGTTTGATTGCAGGTAATATGTTTATAAAAGTGTTTATACGTTGATAAGTTATGTTTTGGAGTTTTTCTCTAGTTTAAAATCAAGGGATGTTTTTGGAGTTTTTGCGTGTTGTGGAGCAAAGTAGGGTGCGAACAAGGGCCACGGTCGTGACACAGGCCATGATCTCCTCAGTAGTTATGAGTTTTAGATGATCACAACCATGACAAGGGCCATGAGGCCTATCACCACCACTACTATAGGCATGATCGAGGGAGTGACAGTGTATTCTTTTTCTCCTGAGCTTATCACGTCTCCCATCACGGGTGTGATCAACACAGGAATGTTGTAATCTTGTTCTTATCTCTATTTTGACCTTCCTAAACACTTAAACCCTTGACTTAACATCTAGTACACCTAAACCTAAGTAAGAAGGTATATCTAGACCTGGGGCAATAATAGTCTCGATAGCTTAGGAAACTAAATAACATTAGAAGTATGTTTTTTTTTTTCTAAAATTGAGTATTGAGTTAGTATTCGTTATATGTAATAAGGTGATTTTGGTTTTGTTGAGTTAGTTGTTCTAAGCATTGTATCAAGTACATTCTTACATTGGTTGTTGCTTGTGAGTGTAAACTTAGAAACTGCAAATAAACTTAGCATTATCTGGATTTAAATTGTTTGTTACTAATGCTTAGCTGGGATTAGTGGACTGGTGTTACTAGGAGGGCATTGTGATGATCTTTATGTGTTGTTGTCTTGAATGCTTAAGGATTTCAGTAGTTTAGGAGTAGTACGAGTACAGTACTTATGGTATTGAGGAGTAGCTAACACCAATACATATAAGTATCTATATATGCATATATGTATCCACTTATCATGGAGTTATGAATTACTCTGAGTTTAAGGCTATTGCAAATGGTTCTAAATTGTGTTGGTTGCCTAACTAATCAAAAGATAATAAACCATGGTTGTTGCATGTATTGTTATGTTGCATGTGGATATGTATGTGTTGTTTGCTCATGTGCATATGGGTGTGGCCTGGTCTACTGAGCTTTGCACTCATTCCTTTTTACTTTTCTAGGAATAGATGATGATCCAATGGTTTTTTTTTAAGACATTTACATGGATTTACATCGATTATAGGAAGACGATAGTGGAGCTGACTATCCTGCTGATTACTAGATGATTAGCAATTTGAGATGGCTAGAGTTGTGGACTCTTAAAGTTTAAATATTTATTATGGTTCGTTATGAGAATTTTCATATGATATTTTTAAGTTGGATTCAAGTTGGTACTTGATTTATGTCAACTAAGTTTTATGATCATTAATGGCATTAATGGATATGATAAAACCTTAATTAATATGAAATGTTGGAGTTATAGCATGTCTACCTTTAGTAAGGACATGTGACGAGCTAATAACACACTAAGTTTAGAGCGATACACTCCCGACGCCATCTATTGTCATGAGCATTGAAGTGCTTGTGCCAGACATCAATACCACTTAACAAATGCATATGTGCATTAAAGTGCTTTAGCCAAAGCAACGATGCCGCTTAACTCATGCATCTGCTACTTATGCGGCCTAAGATGGCATCCAAATCACCAGAGGACCCATTAGGCTTGACTGAGCAGTCAATAGACAAGACGCACACATTGCGAATTGCTATTTAGCTCGCTTGTAATCAAAGTCTTAAACATACCTCAACAAATCGATATACATTTATAGCGGTATGTAGTTACGTTCCTATAGTTTTCACATTTATATTACCAACTTCAAATAAGTGTTGCATTCTCATTTCCTTTCCGATTTTAGAATTCTTAATCATTAAACTTGTCATAAAATACTCTTCAAATTTGTCATATATATTAAGTTTACGCCAGAATATAAAATTACACAACTACCAATTCTCTCAACCACCTATTCAACCTTTGATTATCCTAAATCATTATTTTAATGTATTGGTTTTCATTAAAGCTCAATTAATTAATAATATTTTAACCGCAACATTAAACTGACTAACAGATATTCTTTACCTAAATATCAAGTTAAAAACTATCAAATACCATATCTATATCAACTTTAGGCCCAAAATACCTTTAAAGCTACTATAAAGCCTAGTTAAATTACTTTAGTGTTTTTAACCAATGAAATCAGTAGGAAGCCATCAATAATCTTATAACCTAACGACATCCTTTCTGATTTATTATATGAGAAGTTTATGTTTAAATCTCCTTATTGTAATAAAAAAAAAAAAAAAAAGAGAAGTCCTGCCAGTCCACAGTGACCAGTACATTTTTGCTCCAGCGCTTGTCAAGTCTATATCATGAAAAAGTTCAAATCATTTGCAAGATCGATTATAACTCATCAATTTAATTCTATTTCATTATTGATTAATATATTCTTATGATTTGGTTCAAATTTAATTTAATAATTCGTAATATATGATTTTCATTAACCTATACCGAGCAGCAGGTGTTTCTTACTGAAACATCAAGATAATATTATTTAAGTATCGGAATTTCAAAGAAATCAATCCTGATATTATAATTTGACCATATTATAATCATATACCTACTTTACACGTAAGAAATGGTAATTGAGCCCAAATAATAGTATGAAAATTACTATAGTACGAAAAAAAATTATACATGATCAAACTACAAAGTCAATATGTCACAGAGACTTGGTAATTGGTATTTGTTATTCTTGATATTGACTTATTTGCCATTGTTTCATAATTAGTTGCGCGAATATTAAAGTCAATTCAAGAGACATTTTCAAAAAGTTCTTAAATTCAAAAAACACTCCATTAGTCATTAGATCATTCATTCATGCATTAATTTTGTGAAAATTAATTATTTTCACTAATTCCCTGTTTCGACGGTTTAATTTAAATAAATCATAGAAAATCCAAAACCACATAACTGTAAAAAATTCTTTATATATATATATATATTTTTTTTTCCCCTTAAGGGAATTATATAAGCCGTACTAATTTCAATAAAGTTAAATTATTACATTAATCTGCACACAAAATAAGCCCAGAATAATACTTTTTCGTAATCTTTGAATAAGGCTTAGTAACCTGGACACCTGAAGTGGCGCACCAAGACTAAGATATCTTAATTTGGTTCTTAAACGAAAATTAGTCCTTAAATCGCGCTATATTTCAATGTTTTTTTCCTGTGATTTGGCCTCAAATTTTATTCCACCGATTATTATTATTATTTTTACTTTATTTCACTGTTTCTTGTTGCTTATTGACTACATGTCATGTGTTAATTCCTCTAAGAGATACCAGGATCAGTGGTGCAAAATGAATGAAGCAAACTGGGGGAACAAAGTCATGATCATGTCTTATACTTGTCGTCTTTTTGTCTATTGCATGAATAATCCAAATGTTTTGATACTTGGCTTGGACTTTAATTTGCTTCAATAATAGTTAGCACGTCCAATGACAGAAAAATTTTGGCTTGATGAGCCAATTCTCTACTTCCAAGTATATTTTATCTATGTTGAAGGAGTTTGGTATAATGCGTATATGTTAATTATCCATTGCACATATACCTTAAACTACCGTACTTCGAAAGTATATGTAATATTTATCTAAATAATGATTTTATGGGTTAGCAAATTGAGTTTCCAATAAATAATGATTCTCGATATTAACTATATTAATAATTATATCAAATTATTTATATGCTCAATTTTGTGAAGCAAACTTTATACTTGAGATTGCATTCACTTGGAGACTTACTCGTATAGTCAGGGTATCACTTATTCTATTTACGCTACGCATCAATTGAATTTTTTAACCTTCTTTGAAATTATCATATGAATAGTAGAAAAATTAGAGGACATACGGGTGTTTAAAATTGTAAATAATAAGTAAAGAAGTCACTTCTGAGTGTTTTTTTTTTAAATAAAATAAAATTCTTATTAATATAATAGTTATCAAGAATAGTAGACATATATCTTATTAATCCGCTCAAATTATCATTAAAAAAAAAGAAGAATGAAAAAATAAAAAGATAAAAACCAAAAAGTATAGTGCATCAACGGAATGAATATAAAATAGTAAATTACACTAAAGATATCAATATTTAGAAGTAGATTCATTAAAGATATTAACATTTCGAGTGGTTAAAAAGAATAATCAATATTATGTAAAATAAGTCAACTGAAGTATCAATGTTTCATTATCAATATTTAGATGGTTTTTCTTCCTCAATTTTCATCAATGGATACCATATTCGACTCATTTTATGAAACATTAATTCTTCTTTTTGACCATTTAAATCGCTGATACATTATATATTCACTTTAAACATTGATACCATTTGTTCAAGTTGAGCTTTTTAACAGGCATCAACCACACCAAACCAAACCAAACTTTTTAAAGGGTTAGAGATACTAACTTAAACTTGAGTCTTTTAGATAAGCAAACTTTTATTATGAGTTTAATCTTAATTCATTTACAAATTGAGCTCGAGTTTGTATACAAAATAAATATATAAAAGAATAGATGAATGGATAATGTATAAAATTCAGGTTGTATATATGCACATATATTTTGATTTAATTATATGCAATATATATAATATAAAAGTCACGAGCATACTCATGAACTTAAACAAATCATCTCACATGCATGGATAGGACCTCGAGTTTAGCTCGTTTAGATGAGTGGGCTTTACTTAAAGGTTGAGCTCAACTCATATTTTGATCAAATTTGAGCCAAGTTGAACTTAAGAAGTTAACAAGGTGAGCCGAGCTCGAGTATCATGCAAGCAAGTAAGCTCATTTTTAGTCTAACTCAAAACTAAAGTAATTACAAACTGCTCTATGAATATGGGTTATCTTAATCTTTATTCACTTTCTCTCAATTTCTATTAACTTTGCCCTTTAAAATGCTAATCATATACCAAATAGTTAATTAAGCCATAAAAAGGAAGATGACATCATATATGCTATTTTAAGAATTGAGTAAATTATACAAATGTATCTTGAAATTTTTGAAATTGCTTGGACCCCCATTTTGGAGAAGAAAAAAAAAGCACCTACACCTACTAAAGCCCACATTTTGGAGGTTCACGTGTTGATTTTTTATAAAGTAGAAGCTATAAGTGCAATTTACCTTAAATAATAAATCCATATTTTAAGAGTCAGGTGCAAATCTTATTGAAAGTAGGGAGTCCATTCAATTTAAAAAGATTTTAGGGAATGTCTATATAATTTACCTACCATTAATTTATGAATTTAGGGATAATTAATTAAAGGAATATGGAGATGATCCAAATTTAACTATTTTCTAAACATATACTTATTTATTTGCTACAATATTAACCTTAGGAACTTGTTTACTAACTAGTTGAAATCATCAAAAGGGACAACATCACATATGGTATCTCAACAATTTTAGATAATATTGATCATCAATTTATAAATTGAGAGATAATTAAGAGAAAGAATATTGAGAGGATCTATATCCAACTATTTTCTAACCTTAAGTACATGTTTACGTTACTATAATATAAATTTTATTACAATCTTATTCATTTATATATAGCATGCATAATAGTAATCTTTTAAAGAATCTCCATTATAAATAATATTAAATATCTATTTATTACTAAAACTTATGAATGACAACTCAATACTGGCAATTTTTTCTCAAACTACATTCATTAAAATTTAAAAAAAAATTCAATAAATCACAATAATATTATAATTTTATTCCATCCCTTTATGGTAACTACACATTATAGTTATATTATTAAACTACATATGGGTAGTAAGTTAGAAAGGGCCAATTTCTTATATGACACTAAATTAAAGATGCAACCAGAGTGGGATTGGGACAGGTCATATAAGATTTGAACCTGACCAATTCCCTATAGGGTCATCCAAACGCGACCCTCGGCCCTATAGGGGCTTTTATGCAATACCAAAACCCGCTCCTATAGGGTCATATTGCTGACCCGCCCCGCCTCGCCGATCCAATTGTGCTTTTACTCTCTCTTTTTTTTTTCCTTTTCAATTCTTATTGTGTAGAGGTTCTTGTAAAGTAGACAAACAAGATAATGTAATATCAACTCCACATTGTATATTCTATATCAATACCTTCAAAACAGTGTAATAACAAGATAATGTAATATAAAAAATTATTATATAAGTGTGATGTATATTTCTTCTTCTGCAATTTTTTTATATTTTTTATATATATTTTTTGTTTAATTTTAGTATAGTATAAGATGCGATTCTTTTGCATTTATGTTCCTATATCAAAATATATGATTGAGTGTAATGCAAATGTAAACACCATCTTGAATAAGTTTTGCCTTTTATCTTTTCGAATTGCAAGTGGTATTTCATTTTAATTTTTCTAGTTACAAAAAAAAAAAAAATATTAATGTCGAAAATAAAAAACAACAGAGAACATGCACTTAATAATGGTTTTAGTTAAAAAAATACATATTATATTATATTAAGTAATAAACTATGTCAATTAAAAAATAAGAAAATTATTCTTTTGACATATTATCTAATATTTAATTGTCATCACTAATAATAAGTTGGCAACAACAATATTATACCCCTCTATCATTATATATAAGTTTAAGAAAAATCACTTACCTGTATCAACTTGCTAATATTCAAATTATGACAAACTTTAATATTTATTAAGTTTTTTTTTCTAATTTTAAAATTTAAATTATATTTTTTATAGTAATTTTAGCGATTCGAATCAACCCTTTAAGGTCATAACTACTATCGAACCCAACCAGCAATTCTATTAGGTCACAAAATTTTTTACCAAGCCCGTCCCATAACCTTATAGGTTTGATCCTACAAGGTTTTTAGTAGATCAGGTACCCTATAAAGACCCTTCCGATTACATTCCTACTCTAAGCTAGCCATGAATTCTTATGATCCATTAATAGTACTATTTGAGTATAAAAAGGTGTCAAGTGGAAAATTTTTCTTATTCCATTATGATTAAGAAATGACCCCATATTCCACTTTCATTATGTTTTGTAGGAGGAATTATTTTGTTGGAAGACCAAAAACTTATGACTTATCATGTCAAATCAGCCTTTTGTCCTTCTTTAAATTAAGCCCTAAATCAAATTGAAATATAAAAGAATTATATCTTTTGGTCTGTTCAATTTGATTTTGTTTGATGGATAGCTGTGGGAAGAATCGAGTTTAATCTATTTGTTTGGAGATTATATTTAACCAGATAGATAATGCCACATTTGGTACCCCAACTATGATTGATTTTTTAATCAATTACATGTACTTTTAGGTTGTCATTTTTAGTACCTAATTAGAGTTTTCTTGATCATCTGTATTGCTAATGTTAACTTGATGTTGACTATTTATCCAATTGATTTTTTTTTGGGGGGAAAATTTTTGAATTATTGTGTGTCCCAAGCAATTATTTTGATGAAAAAAATCAAAGTTGAGGTAATTCATTGAAAGAATCTACCATCTTTGGATACTATATGCAATATTGTTCCAAATAAGAGTAACATTGCCCATATATGGATGATGCAGTATTATACTAAATAATACCAGTTATATAACTTAATTTCATAATTCTTTTATAGTTAATGTCATGAAAATAAATATGAATTATTAAGCAATCGAATTCTGACAATTTACATTCAAAATGATTTTTTAAACATTGCTAATGAAACAAAGTCTCAAAGTTATCATGAAAATAGATTCTAAAATACTAATATATTAATGGCAATTTACTCTTTTTTTTATTTTCTGTTCTGATTATGCTAAAGCTATTGTTGACGAAAATAAAACTTTCATAGGTTTCATGTATTGATTTTATTTTTATTCAAAACATCAAAATTTCAATTAACATATATATCATAATGAAAAAGTAAAAAATTATTCTTATAACCTCTTACAAAGTGCATTGAGCACCCTTAATTATTTGGAAAGGAAAATCTACCATGTTAATTTTTTGACAATGTTGCAAATGTATTCATTAACATAATCATTTTAGAGAGAGATATATATATATATATTTTATATATAAGATGTAATAATTATAGTAATATGTAAAAATTTTTCTATAGATAAATCTAATTTTAATTTAATTAAGGTAAGTCTGAAATCCATTTACATGATTTTGGGTATCTTCGGACTAATAATTTCCAACACAATACGATGACACAAACCTAATCCACCAGTACGAATTGTCACCCTAAAAAATAAAAAATTTAAACAGTGCCTTCATGACTTCCACTTCTCAGGAAATAATATGTAAAATGAAAACTGGACTTTCCTCAGTTAAGACAATCCTTCAATGATTCAATGTCAATGTAACTTTATGTCCCATATCTGGTTTATGTTGGGGATACTTTTTATTTGATGGTCATTGGCATGATAGATGGCCAAATAGGAATCGTACAAATTCTCCCTTTCCATTTGTTTTTCTTTGAAACTATTAATATAAAATGTCAAGAAGAGTGGGATCTACACGGTTGACATGATAACATAACAAAACCCAATAAAAATATAAACAAAATGATAATTTATACATAGAAAGAAGAGGAATATGCAAACGATACCTATCTATGAATGTTTGTAATGGTAGTTCTTCACTCAAACTCGTATATTAATTGCGTGCAAGTGCAAACATAAAGTATCAAATAAAATTTCCGGTGTCCTTAAACTATGAAGAGTGCTTTTTTTTTTTTTTTCGCATGCTAATTTTATGAAATTATTTAATTAGGTGAAGTTATGAATTAATAATTTTCTAGGATATTTTAATTTGGAATTACTGGATAATATGTTGAATATAATGATAATGGAGTATGTTAATATCGATGATTATAAAAGTTTAGCAAATTTTCGATTTTATACTTCTAAACCATTATTACCAAGTTAGAATAATAATAAAAAAAAATCAATGGTAATAATTTTGATATTTGACATCGTAAATTCATCATAGCCTCGAAGAACAAAAGGAAATGCTGTTATGTATAACCATGTGCTAATGAACAATTTATGGGTGGCGGTGAGGCCTCAAACAGTGTAAGCAGCGTGCTAAGTATGCTTTCTCCATGATTAAATTTTGAACAACCGACCTTGATATTTGGACTCAGCTTTACCACACCAACTACTAGTTCATGCTTCTCTCGCCTCGATTCTGTGTCTGCTAGTTATTGGGCTATCTATATTCAACCCGACTTCAATAATCCACGCCTAGGTTCGGAAAAGAAAAACACTCTCAACATGTTGAATTGAACTAAATTGTTATTTCATTCCTCCTTTCTTCTATATGAAATTACTATTATATTGTTTAATAGCATTTTAAATACCAAATAATAATTATGCATTACTATCAGTCAAAAATCGTTGATAGAGTTTCAAAAGATTGTGACAAAAAATCATGACTAGTGGCACGTAGGGGATGGTCTAGCACGGCCACTCTTATGCTTAAATCAATAATTATTGAGAGATAGCAAATAAGTGTATAAATCAGAATAAATAAGATAATATACTAATTTCCGGTCGCTTGTTATTTCAAGTTCTTCATAGGCGATGGTCATGCAAAATGAGGGCCACAAAATATCTTAGTCCACATTGCATGTTCCAAGGGAGAGAGATAAGTTCAAGTGTGGATTTCCTTGTTGAAAGCTAACCATGACCTGAAGTGTGATAGTGACTATCCAAGAAGAATAGCCAAGTAGGTGGAAAGCATTTTCTTTGGAGTACGCCTAGGGAGATGTGACGAACTGAGAAGGATTAGAGTACCTCTGATGAAATATAAGAAACCCAGGAAATTTTATTGAATATGCAACTCGTCAAAGGGAGCTCAGAGGAGGAGAACCTTAGTTTAGGTCCTTATGTATACCAATGGAAGGAGGTTGACTTCTAGACTGGTGACTAAGGCGCATGTGCTGAGATGGGCTGTGGTGCTTGATGAGTTTTGGAGGCCTTGTTGTTGGTCCATTTCATTAGTACTAAGCCTATTAAGTAATGATCAAATAAAGCCTATCAACACATATTAATTACTATAATGCGAAATAATAAACATAATCTATATTTCATTTTCATGAATTGTTATCGAAATGTAATAAATATATTGCTTTGATGATAGAAAGATACTACTCCTATTAAATGTAGAGAAAAATCCAATATAATATAATATAATATAATTACTAGGAATAATAATAATAATAATAATAATAATCATCATCATCTTCCTAAAATAATAATAGATCATTCTTTCACTTGCATCAATAATCTAGCTCAATCATGATCTCGCATCACTCTCCCTAGTCCAAAAACACTTAAACTCTAAAGCAAATTGTGAATTCTTAAGGTATCATGTTCTCATGGAACTAAAGTATACATTTACTATAGAATTAGAAAGCTACATTTCAAATCATTTTTGTTGTTGTTTACTTAGTTTCTATAAGAATTTAGAAATTTAAAAATAATAGAATGAACAAATTGTTTTATATAGATTTGATGGTTATTAGACATTTATCAGATAAATTATATAGGAAGTCATAACGTTTTGGGTATATTTATTTGAGGTCTCAATGATTTAATTGGTTAACAAGATGTCATAATATTTACAGAAGAGGGTCAATTGAGGTCTCTATTGACATATGTCAATGTGTCAAATTTTTTGAATTTTATTTAAATATTTCTCTTGTTGACACGTGTTAATATAAACCTCAATTAACTCACTTCTCTAAATGTTGTGATATTTTTTTAATCACTTAAAATGTTATAAACTCAAATGAACTTACACCCAAATAGTGGCCTTCCAATGTTAATTTCCCCTATATTTATCTTAGGTTTTTATTGATGAATGGGTTCAACCTATATATAACACTCCCATATTTAGATTTTCAAATACGATTGATAAGAAGTAGAGTTATTGATGGAGATTTTCAGACATGAAACTGTTTAGACATAAACACAAGACAAATTTGCTAAATACATATCTAAAGCATTTGAAGAAAGCAAAAATTTTTCTTTTCTTTTATTTATCATTTAATTACTTTTTTTTAAATAACATATGTAACAAATATTAAAATGTTAAAAGTTTCCTTTATGTCTTCAAACTAGTTAATTGAAAACTCATTAACAAGACTCACAATACAAAAGCTCTTAACAAATTAAAAGTTTAAGTGTTTAAATAAGTTAATTTTAATTCAAATTTATGTAATCCATTTTAGATTTTTTTATTTATTTTGATGACTTTATTGCTGTAAGAACTTCCTTATGAAGCACCTCATTCACTATGGTGATAAGTAGCATCACATTAATTATACTCTTAGACAACATTCGATTCTATAATTTTAACAATTAAATTAAGGAGAATATATTATGTTGTGTTGGTTTTAAAATAAGGCCCACCAACAAAGTATGGATCTCACACTAAAGTAGGACTATTCATCAATTAGGCTTGAAGTTGTAAACACATTAAGATTGCTTCTGATAGGGGTAGTGGAAATCCTTGTTACCATCAGCCCTTGCTTCCTAATAAGCACAACAAGATAGCTTAGCCTTCAATAAATATAATAGGGCAAACTAGTTGAACATGGATCCTGTGCTAAATTAAGGCACTCTGTCAATTGATTCAAAGCCCAAGACATCTAATTTGCTCAAGATAGTGATAATAGAAACCATTGATCACTATTGTCCTCACCTCCTAGCAAGTGTAACAGGGTAACCCTCGCCCCATGGACATAGCAATTCTTGTTAGCTAGGTAAGTCCCTACATCAACCCAGTTAGGATACTTCATCAATTAGATATAAGCTTATATATTCAGTGTACTCTTGACAAAGATAATAGAAATCTTTAGTCACCATATGCCCCCTCTTTACTATTAGGCGAATGGAGCCACCTACCCAACTTCTCCACAAGCAAATGAGGTAGTTATGTGGCTAAGAACCTATTACCTCAAACAACCCAATCATAAGGTTTAACCTTATGCTATCAAATAAGGATGCTCTATTGATCAGACCTAGGTTTGAATGTTTTTTATATGACTAAACAAACTACATATAGTAGAAGTCCTCACATAATAAGCCCAAGAGCATGATGAGAGTAGAGAAAAGATACAAACACTTAGAGGAAAATTTAATTTCATTTATGTCTAAGCTATGCAACATTACAAAATTGAGGTCAATATACCAACTTAAGCTTACAATATCAAAAAGGAAGTTTTGCACACAAGCAAGAACTCTTCAACTACAAGTTAAATGATGATAAAAGTCATTTTATGCTTCCAAAGTGCATGCGAAGCAGAGCACTTAACTCTATAAGCTAGCCTTGACCCCTAATCAAATATATACATAATTAAAGGTCCAAACCTTAACTCTTGTGCAAACTTCTCCACTTAAAAAAATGTTTGTGTGCTGTCATGTAAGAGTCACACTCTCTTTTAAGAAGGCATTCCAAGGACATAAGGAAAATGAACTCGTCCAAGTGTAACAATACACAATCCCTTGTTAGATAGTGAAGTGATACAAGAAAAGGACATCAGTAGCAAATACACGTCTAGGATTCTTTGACTATAATAAATTAATCTAAAGTACAAGTTATACTTCCAAAAACCAACCCCTAACTCCATCAATCAGGAAGCTAAAAAGACTATCATCCATTGTGCTTCCTTTCTAGCACAAATACTAGCCATTTTAGCTGGTGTCAACACACCATCTCTTAATGTTAGGACTATTGGAGTGCCACTTCATACTCTTGTAACCACTAATGCAAAAGAACTCCTTCATTACTCCATCCCACTCTACCTCCCCCTCATCTTCAACACAGTCTCACATGACACTACCCCTAAAATAGTTAGTGGAGTCATCATGGATGGCAATACTCATATCACCGCCTCTAGGATAAGTAGAACTGGGGACACCTGGATTTCATCACTTTACGAGCCTTAAAGACTTAGTGAAACCAAAAACATACTTTCTCTCTTAAAGAAAACAATGGAAAGAAAAATATAATTCTCAAAATTTTATAAATGAAAATTCTAAAGGAAAAATTTTAAAGGGAGTTCGATGACTTCATGCCCTTATAAAAACACGGGTCAATGAATAAATCTCTAGAAGAAAAGAAGATGCAGTCTACTATGTCCCAAAGATTGAAGTTAATTCCCTTGCTTAAAGTTGTCCATGTCTTTTAAAACATACAATAACAGACTAGTTTCATTTAAGATGCTACTAAACTCAACCATACCTATACAAAACTTTATGCAATCTCTATAACCTCCAATTCTGCCACATATGTAGGCAACATTAAATGCCTAAGGCATGTGCAAAAAAAAAAAAAAAGGTATTATATCTCTTTAAGAAGACAAAACAACTTTTAAAATTTGAAACAACAAAATGACAATTGACTAAAGAGTAACTATTACCAAAGAAGCTTACTCAATATGCTTTAATTAACCATCTAGACTAAAGGGCATGAAAATCGTTCACATCACATTTAGTGAAGGCTTTAGATGGCCTAATTCACCACCCATTCTAAGGCTTGGTGAACACCTAAAATGTTTTGACTCATCATAATGAACCTCCCTTAGCTTAACACAAGCTCGCTATAAACTCTTTCATGGTTTAAAGCCATAATGCCCCATCCCAAGTAGGTTAGAAATTTCAATGAAAAACCAAGTCTTAACTTGTCACTTCAACAATTGAACCTCAAATAGCCCAAAGGCCTGACATTAACTCATCAACTTCGGCGTCATCCATATCCATTGAGTTAATTGTAATCTCTAAAAGTGCTCAACATCGCTTCAACTATCAATTAACTCACTTATTCCTAACACATAAGCTCAAGACCTAGCGTTGCACTCTACTCAATTTAACTCACTCTTCCACAAGGTTCTTCATGACTCATACTACATTATTACTTAGTAAATTCCATTATTTGTTATTAAAGCATTGTATGAATGATTTAAATGCCCTCCAACAACTCAACCACTTTTAAGACAAACTTCTCCGATGAGGACAAAATATTTGAACCACAAGCTTAGTACACTATTGGACACTCTAAGGGTCAAATAAAGTAGCATCTCCTCGCAAACCAGCTGCTAATAAAAGTAGGGGGCAAGTGTTGATGGTAATTCCTTGATTGAACTTAGGGCTACAAACGAGCTAAGCTCATAATTCGATTAGTAAATGAGATGAGTCCAAGCTTAAATTAAAGCTTGTTTATCTAAACGAGTCGAGCTTGAGTTTTGATTTTGATTTTGATTCATGAGCTAGCTCGTTTAGACTCAAGACCAGGATAGTTAATAAGCTTGTTAGTAAATTTGTGAATTTTTTATGCTTGATATATTATCTACAACTATGTAATAAAAACAATAAAAACTAATTTCTATTTAATAATTATATATTATCATATATATATATATATATATATATTATATTTTAGGTTTAGAAAAATGCAAAATGGACTATCTAAATAAGTCAAGCTTGAACTTAAATTTCAAGTTCGATAAAAGCTCATTAGGATCAATAAAAAGCTTATCTTTACTCGATTTCGTTTCATAAACAAGCCAGGCTCGAGTTCGAACTTGAGCTCTTTCAACTAAATGAGCTGAGCTTGAACCTCAATTTTAGGCTTGATAAAGAGATTAGAGGCGAGCTCGCTAAATTTTAAATGAGCAAAGCTTGACACTTTAAAAGCTCAGCTCAGCTCAGCTCTAGTCGTTTGCAGCCCTAGTTGTGGACTCTGAGCTTAGAACCAACTAATCAAAGCTCTCTTACTAGAGGACAAAATGGGTCATTGCACCAAGTGACACCATATTTATGGTTAACCTCTACTAACATTCTTCCCCGCAAAATATGCTCCTCACAATCCAGCAGTGGCTAAAGAAGTAGAGAGATTTGCCATGAAGTATTAGTTTACCTCTTCTTATAAATATCCCTACAATATGCATGGTTAAGACATCTAATTAAATCCTTCCTCACTCTCTTTCTTCATGTTATTGATACAAATACATGCTCTCAAAAAATTCTCTTTCCATTGTTATGATATTCTCATTACTCTCATATCCTCCATTGCCTTAAGCATTAGAGTACCTATACTGAGACCACCATTGGAGTATCTTAACTTACATCTGCTAATTATGCAGGCTTACTAACCTATAATGCTATAAGACTCAAGGAGCTAAACTTATGATCCAAACAAGAATATTACACCAACAACGACCATAGTTTTTGTACTAAACGAGTAGTTTATAGGAAAATGACTATTGGTGGTCAAAATGCATGGTAGACCAAGCAGTTCCCCTAAGATGAACCTTAGGGTCCTCATTTTTTCGAGAATTGATCACTATAAATATGTACAAGCTTTAGTATAATTTTATTGTTCATTAATAACCATCCATCATTTATAAATCTAACCCATAAATGAAGAAATTGCAAATTATTATGGATATGGATCTTCACTCACTCTCTCTCAATTTCTATCAGTTGACCCTTTTAAAATGATATCACATGTAATCAATGGCTAAGATTATAAAAGAGAAGATGATGTCAAAATAATATTAGGTAAATTACATTAGAAAGTTACAACATTTAAAGAAATTGATCAATTAAGGTCATCATTAATACATGTCAATAGGAGAAAATTTTAATTAAAAATCAAAAGATCCACCACATTATGACACGTGTGAATGATGACCTTAATTGACACACTTTCTTAAATATTGTAACCTCAAGTGAACTATTCGAAATGTTGTAGCCTTAAATAAACTTACCACTAAACGTTATGATATTATGGTATAATTTACTCAAATAATATTATAACGTATACCAAAAATTTAAACAATTTTAACATATATATATATATATATGTTGAGCCAAATTGAGAGAAGGAAAATTGGAATGATCTAAATCCAATTAGTATTTGTAGAGGATCATTTTGGTAATCGGGCTTTTGGCCTAATTTAATGCCACGGGCTGGTCTTTTAAGCTAGTGAAAGGGCTTAGAAGACTGAATCCAATAAGGGATGTCATAGGGAGATTTGGCTTAGTAGGCTTGAAACAGGGATCATTGGATCGGTTTATTCCAATCTCGACCTTATTCGGATTTCTCGTACGTGAAAAGTAGACTCCAAAAATATCTTCATGGTTAATTTGAGCTTTGTTTGGCTAATATAGGGCTTATTGGAATAAAATGAGCTTATTTCTATTTATATTAAAGATGGGCTATTTAATAAGAAAATGGGCTCCATTTTTATTATAAAAGCCCTCATTCTCTTTCAGGCCCATATAAAAGCCCAGGCCCACATACATAAAAGAAGGGATGGATTCTAGCCGTCGGATTCATGAAAGAGATCCAATGGTTGCAAGCAATGCTTTATCTTAACCATCTATCCAGATTCATCCAACGGCTACAGCTGGCCCCCAACATCTATAAATAGGATGCTCCTCCTCTGGTTTGGGAGCATTCTGCAGATTACTAAGATTGAAAACCACGCACATACTCTACTGAAACATCTCCAAGAAAGATCAAAGCATCTCTTATATCAAGAAAAAGTCAGGAATGATCAAGTCTACTTGATTTGATCTTCTATCACACTCGCGCACTCAAGAAACTAGGTTTGCATATTCCTCCTCTTACGCTGCTCTCTATGACATCTTATACGTGTCATCAGTTCATGACTTCTCTTGGTCGACTACTACACGCTATCGCACGTGATCAGCTAGTTGCAGTAACCCCACCATACTGTATTAAAACCTTAAGTTAGAGGGCCAAATCTTATGACGCTAAATTAGATCATGAATCCACTTATAATCCAATAATAGTTCAACTTATAGTAAATGATTGTTTTTATATCGATTTGTATGACTAATTAATTTATAAATTGGAATGGATTCAAAGATAAATAATTTTTAAAGGACTCGATACAACTATCCTGTCATAATATTTAAGAATGCTTAGTCTTGTTGATACTAGCCCTTTGTTAAGAAAAATGAGAAGTAGACGATATTAAATGCCCGATCTCACTCTATTGAACTCATCCAAATATAAAGAAGTTCTATGTAGGTGATGATGATTTAAAAGCAAAACAAGTATGATCCATCGAGTCTTAAAAGGAAATAAGATTCATAAGAAGTGTTATACCGCGAGTCCACGTGCATCATAACGTAGTGGGAAATATAGGGCAGTTTTATCGTTAGTATAACCAAGAACAATTTACTTTGCCAGCAAACCATATAGTTCATGAAATTCCCAAATACTTAGCAACGAGAAATGAGAAAAGAACAATATCTGGAAATCTTCTCAATATGGCTTCTCCCGCTTTAAATAGATAAAGGCACAGATGATGCCTTCAAAAATTGACTATGAGCTATCATGACATCAAACCATTCCTAAAAAATTTCCCATTATATTTCATTATTTTTCATATTCTTTTAAAACTTCTTAAATGAAGCTCAAAACTTAGAAATTTGCCAACGTAAGCACATTAGCTAGGACTTGTCACACTAACACTACTTATGCATTTGTCATGGGGTCTCTTTTGAGCTTGCGCTATTTCAAATTGATGGTTTTCAAATCGTTGAGATCAATTTAGACTCCATACCATCATGCATCTTTTAATTATTTCTTGTTTGTCTTATATATATATATATATATATATATATGTTTTTAGAGAACTTCTACTGTTCCATTGACAGAACCGTCTAATCAATCATTTGACCATTAAAATTAATATAATAAGTAATATATTAAGGATTTCAATGTTGCATCATTGTTGGATATGAATTTGAACCATTATATAACTAATGGGACTAATCTCGTAAAAAAATATGACAAGATCATAAAATTTTTCCATGTGTTATATTTATTTGAATTGCCTAAATACAATCATTAATTATCTGTGTTACTAACTATTTTGCAAACACTAGGGATGTGCTTCTTTTTTCTCCTTGTTATTCTACCTTTCATGTTTAAAAACTTTCATGGTTTTATAACTATGAAGAAGCGTAGAACTCTTGTGAGTAGTAAGACTATGTGCTACTAATTTGTCTAAATGACTATCGATTTTGGTCTGAGAAAAAGAAAAACATCACACCAATCAGTGCTAAGGTTGACATTAATTTCAATTTACACTATAGCTTTGTTGGTATTAATTGTCTTTTGTACCTCTTGATTTGAATATTAAAAAGAAAAATCTATATTTAAAGGCACAACATATGATTTTAACTTAAGGGGGTTGTATCTTGTACTCAAGATGCAACTAGCAAGCGTTTTCATTGATCGATCAAGAGATTCATATAGTTATATCATAATAAATATAATCATAATATTGATCTTCTCCTATACCAGCTCCATTAACTACAGTTTAACATTGACTGCAACGAGTTTGAACCATTGCATGTTAGGATTAAACAAGCAATGAGAATCATCCCCTATACACATGCAACTTGTGCTTAGAATCACAGACGATGTTGGAGACTTCTTTTCTAAGCAAAGGTAGTTTCCTTCTTTATCCATGGACGCTAAGTGTAACTTTGACTCTGAAATTTCTGTCCAAGCACTTTGTTTGCTAAAGCAATCACTGGAAAGTTGTAAAGGAAGACCTTTCGCAATTATTCTCAGACACAAGTTGGTGCCCATTAATTTTATGGGTGATCCATCCCCAGCATAACTCCATTTGCTTGACTTTTTGCAATCAGATAGATAGATTTTGTTTCTTACATTGGCACTCACACATTGGCCACTTTGTGGGTGATATATTGTCTTGAATGTTAAGAAATTAGAGCTTGGATCTGCAAGTGAAAAGATAAGATATTTAGTAAAGTATTAAGGAGTCTTAAGACTTTCTAAATATTTCTATTGACGTATTAAATTGTTCTTTCTTATCAAATTGGATATGCCTATTGAGTTGGTTTTTTTCTTTTTCTTTTTTTGGGCTAAAGTAATATAACAAGTTTCTAAAGAATAATCATGATTACCTTGAATCATGCTTTGGATGAGTTGAAATCTCTCTTTGAACATTGGGTTTCTTGGACCAAGCCAATTAACATCCAGTACCCCAAATGTCTCTTCCGGTCCAATCTACCTTCTCGATAATAATAACTTCCTTGCAAAGCCCATAGTCCCCAATCCAAATCCCTCTCCACATGTATCCCATGAAGCAAGACAAAAATCGGTTATCGGCCTGACTTACATCTCTTTGATCGAATCCAAATTCACCCAAAAATAGTGGTGTCGGGGTCATTCCACCTGTGACAAAACCAACACGATCATCCATTCCTTTTGTGGCATTGGCACATATATGGTTTAGAGGTTGATTCACCCAAACCCTTGAGTCTCCACTAAAAGAGTACCAATGGGCTTCATACACTAGCTTGTTGTAGAGGTTCAAAGCCAAAGGTCTTGTTTTCAAAAAGCTAAGATCTGATGCCCATGTGAGGCCTGAAACAATGACTAGTACATCTGGATTTGCATTGTGTACACTTTCTGCAGCTTTAGTGATATAGTAATACCAATCATCCACGTTTTGAAGAGGGCCACGTAACTCATTTCTCAAGCTCATCGCTATCACCTGTAGAGAATGGTTTAATAATTTGCCTTTCTCATAAGTTTATATGACCTATTATTTAATAAAGAAATATATATGTAATCAAAACCTAGATTTTTTTTCCTTCCATTCTTTTCTATCTATTATGCATTATTACAATAAGTAAATCACATCAGAATGTCCTAATGTTTGGAGGTAAGTTCATTTAGCTTTCGACATCTTTGAGTGGTTTAAAATAAGTCCCAACGTTTGGAGAAGTGGGTCAATTGAGATTTTAATATTTGGAGAAGTGAGTCGATTGAGATCTCCATTGACACGTGTCAATAAAAGAATTAATTAAAACTTAGAAAACCCTTCTTTTAAGTACTCCATTAGCATACATCAATAGGATAAATATTTAATTAAAACTCAAAAGCCATTTTTTCAAATATTATCGAAATGTTGGGACCTTTCAGTGTAATTTACTCTTATTACAATAGGTGCATTATTACACCTGCTAAAGAAGAGGAGCAATTGAACTTGATTTATCTCCTTAGAAAAATGGTATCTAGAAGCTTAGCTTATATATTTGGATACATTTATTCTTCATTAATGTTGAGTGAATATCATCTTTTGCTTGATGATACATTATACATATTTCAGTATAATTAAATAAAAATCGTGCCCATATAGTTTAGTGGCATTACATTGGTTTCTCAAATGAGAAGATCAAGCTCAAATCTTCCTCCCATTATAATGATAAAAAAATATTAAACTAATATTGTATAATGATATGAATCATGCAAGTGTAATAAATGTGAATAAATGATAAGGAGAACTATGTTTCATGATGTATATCCTTTCTTTGATAGTCTAGCTAATTATAGTATTTTATTTGGAGGAAAAAAAAGAAATGGATTATAAAATCTACTATATTCATTCTCATGCTGCTAGGATAACTTTAGCATAATTTTTAATTTCTTAAAAGTTTAAATAAGAACAAAAGAAAATGGATAATCTTTATTTGCTTTTATTAATCTCCTTCAATTTATTTTCTTAACATGATTTTTGGCATAATTAATGATTAAAATTATAAAACATATGATATCATAATAATGTCATAAGGTATTCTAATAATCTATATAATCTCAACCATTAATTTATAAATTAGAAATAAATATTAAAAGGTAAATAGAGATCATTAAAATCCATCATAATATATATATCTTGTTTAACTTTAAATGTTCAATTCTTATCCATATCAGGCAAAAAGGGGGATGTACCATTTTGCAATGGTTACATTCAACTCACCTGTTTCTTTCCATAGAAGTGCTTAGCCACAATAGCCAGTCCTTGCAACCATTCATTTGGATCAAAATAGTATTCACCAATGAATCCATTTCCATCTGCATAGGGACAGCACCACTTAGGCATACTGACATGGTTATCAAGCACCACCATTACCCCTTGTGCCCCAAGCCCATCAACAACCTTAGTAAACGCTTCAATGTGTGTCATGTTCAAAACCCAGGGATTATTCCTCCTTATTCCCTCCTTGGCCACTTCAAGTTTTAATGAATCAAAAGTTTGTTCCACCGTGGTATAGCATACTCGGGTCGCGTGAACATAAAGGTTGGCCATGTTAAACGGACGCAATTAAACTGTAATGCCACCACCCGAGCTGCGATATTCTTCAAGGGCTGCTTGTCAAGCCCCTCCGCAAGCATTGGCTCAAGGTGGCTGGCCCAATTGACACACCTTAGCTTCACACGATCACGTTGGATGAGTCCACGATCCATCTTTTGTTGGTAAAGAGAGGCAACGTAAATGAGAGGTCGAAAAACAGCAGAAAGGAGAGTACTAAAATTGTATACAAGGTTGTTGCAGGCATTATTGATATGTTGTTAGATAAGGTGTTTTATGTGAATTAAAGAAATGGGCTTAGCTATAGATTCTGATTGTATGTTTTCCATTGGCTGGCTCTGGTTAAATATTTATATGCATTTTGTTGTTGTGGTGTCATTTTCGGATGCCATATTTTACTTTTTAAATTGTAATTAGTTTTGAGAATTTGAAAAATACTAATAGAAAAGAACAGAAAAATACATATGTACTAGCGGTTGCTGCTGCATCCACGTGTGTAAATAAAATAATATCAAAAAATTAAAATTTTGATTGCAAAAAAAAATTATATAAATAAATAAGAATTGGGTACATGAAATATAAAAAATTAGTTTTAATAAATTAGTTGTTAAAAAATAAATAACTTTTCGCTGTGTTTGATTATTTTGAAAACTAAGCAACTACCTATTGTGGGAGAGAAAGGGATAGAAAAGACGAGAAAGATGGTTATTTAATATGGACAAAGTGGTTTAAACAAAAAAGAAAAATAGATAAAACTATATGTTGCATTTTTAAAGTCGAATTAATCCATATTGTCTTAATAATGGTAATAGATAACAAGAATATATAAATATATATATATATATATATTATATGCTGGTAGATGTTCTCACACATTACTAAAATATGTTAGAAGATTATAGACTGTTTTAAATCAAGCCACGGGATAGTCTATAGTATATTTTCATGTACATCTTATTTGAAAAAATATGAATGGAAAAACAAAGTAATTCTCCAATAAATGTGCTTAGTTGGGTTTGGCAAGAATTCTTGAGCAAATCAAATTCTTTTCCTATTCATTGCTTTATCATTTAATATGATTTATATTCTCCAGATTCATCGCACCTGTCATCATTATAATATTTGGAGACCTTTAATACTTCTATAGGCGGAATTGTCAACCATCATCCCGCATTGAAAGAATTATAGAAACTAACACAATATGTGTATTTCAATGGTGCAATTGTGTGTAAATTTAAGCAATTAGCCTGTTCCTAAAAAAGTAGATAGAACTATTATGCCATCTTATTTTAAAAATACGAATGAAAAACCAAAAAAAAATTTCCATTTGTGCTTAGTTGTATTTAGCAAAATCCATTCTTTTCCTATTGGTTGCCTTATCATTTATTCTAATTATTCTGATTTTTAATGTTATATTCACATATCTGTCGTAACTATAAAATTTTGAGAATTTTAATTATTCGATTGGTGGGATTGTCAACCATCATCCTATTTAAAAATAATTATAAAAATTAATATGAGACGTATATTTCAATGGTCCAATCGTGTATAAATATAAGTGGTAAACCGGTCCCTGAAAAAGTAGATGGAACTATTATGCCATTTCCATTAATCGCCGGAGTTACAAGTCAAACTGCTCTAAAAATCCAGAAAATTGCAAACGAGACATCATTTTTGCAAAGGCAAAAGTCCCACCGCCCCTCTGTAGAATGTAAGGTCAGAATGCAAATAAGTGGAAGTGGAATCTCAAAAAAGATTCGAGAATGTAGGTTACTATTGCTCCAAAGGGGGGGAAAAAGTGAAGAGAAATTGGGATGGGAATTGACCCACCTTGTTGGAAATTTGAGTGATGCCATGAAATTGAGTCTTGCACGTAGCATCCTCTAAGGTTCGTGGACCCATATTTCCATTCGTGAGGATAACTCAGTATATGCTTTTTGGATCGAGAATGTAGAAGGGAGCGTCAGAATTTGTCAGACTCTGAGAACTTGTTGTGGTTGACGCTTTTTAATGCATAGTGTGTATTATATGTCGCACTATAAGACTTTTGTTTCTTTATTTTTTAGAACTCACATCCACACAAACCCACACACGGATATATGGTACATGCACATGTTATATGACCTAACCGACACTGTGCATATTTTACAGCATCTATCCCATAGGTACCTCATAATTTTTTAATATACATTGGCTTTCATGAACTCCATGGCTAAAAATATTGCTAATAAAATCAATTTGACATACATAAAGAAAATTTAAACGAGTAAACTTTATTTATGATCCATCATTTTACGCCAATTCATAGGGGTGAGCGAGTAACCCTATCGTATAGGACACCAATCTGGATTATACATGACCAAATAGGATCCAAATAAGTATTAAAGGTCACAAAATAGGGTACATGTATTAGTTTTTTGGAATCTGCTCTCATAAGATAGGGTATAGGTATAAGGTCTTTAGGTCTTATATCCATCCTGGAACCTATATTATATTGTAAAAGATACAGGTTCTAGGATATCATATTCATGTATCGACCTATTAAATATTATACAAGATATTAATATATAATAAATAATGATATTACATATTTTATTTTGCAATCACTTATATTCAAGATTATTATTTGTAGACTACATTTTAGAAAGTTTTATTATAAAAGGATTTGTACTATTTTATTTTAAAATGACTTATTGATTTTGTTTTACAAGAATTATGGTGGTATGTACGTATTTGAACTTCCAAATTATATAAAGATGTTGTTTATTTTATAACACTAATTAATATATAAAAGTAGTTCCAAAGTTTTTAGTTTTGAAATTTTGTGCAAGTTTTATAATTTTGTTTAATATCACATAAATAGCTTCATCAAGTATTTGTTGTAAGTTTCAACTTTCACACATAAAAAGATTTTATATATTATAGTATTTTTTATATTAATAAATTACTTTTTTAAATTTCTTGCATGTTGTTTATATTGAACGTATGAAAATAAAATAGTGTTGCATATTGTATGAAAACATATCAAAGACTACAAACTTTATATTTAAAAAAGAAAGAAAAAAAATATAGATATTTTATTAAGAAAAATTACAGGTTCCACAGGGTACTCTGTATTATATAGATTTTACAAGGTACAAGGTATAGGATGGGTATAAGTAGTCACATGGTAGGTTCTGGGTACAAAATTTAGTAGCTTGTTCCCTATACGATAAGGTAAACGTACTGCTTCATACTTTACCCACCCTGTACTTGCTCACCCCTACCAATTCATATACTAGTTTATTTGAAGGTAATAGAAAAAAAATCGAATAACTATTCTTGAAATATTTTATATTATTTTATTTAATTAGAAATCGAATAAAAATTTTCTATTCTTGGTAACTTTTCCTTTACTCTCTAAAATAATTTATGGTTATTACTCTTTTGTAAAGTGGTATTTCTTATCTTTACCCCAAAAAATGGTACTTTTATTTACTCTATAGATATTAATAAAACGTTGGAGCGATTTGATAATCATGCCTTCAATAAAATCATAAATTGATAAAACAACCTAGATAAAAACAAAAACCTCTTATGACATTTAACTTATATTATGATGTGATATATATAAGATAAATCTATACGCAACACTTGTATATAACCTATATATAATATGTATAGGGTTAATATAAAAAATGGTACCTAAAATTTTACAAAAAGTTTTATTAGATAACTGAAGTTTGGTTTTGAACAATTTGAAGCAAGTTTTCGCACATATTTTTTCTACTTGAATCATGTTTAATTCGATATAAAAAATATACACGAAAACTTGCTTCAGGTATCAAATTATTCAAAATCAAATTTCAGGTATCTAATTGAAATTTTTGTAAAAGTTCAGATGTCAAATTATTCAAAATCAAAGTTTAGGTATCTTATTGAACATTTTATAAAAGTTTGGATACCAATTTTTACATTTAGCCACAAGTATATAATCTACATGTATACTATACATGCATATAGCATACTAGATTATATATATATATATATATATCCAACACATAGATATTATATCTATATTTATACATACAATATATTTATGTAACATATTCATGTGTACATAACTTGCATATAGCAAATATATAATTCAATACGTACCTATTGCAATTATATTTATACACACTATAGTAATAGTAGGTGACACACCCGTGCTATGTGTGCGAAAATAGAAACATCTAATTTTTATAACAAATATAATATATAGAAAAGGTAGAAAACTCCACTACTTCCATAAAAAAAAAAAAAAAAAGTAATTATGATAGACAAAGGGAGAAGGAGCAAGAGAGTGAAGTAGCTGTCTTAAATAAATAAATATATATTATATATATATATATATAAGAATTGTTATACTATAGATTTTATTTTTTAACACGAATTAAGAGATTTGATTAATAATATTATATTTGCAACGTATATCATATAACACATGTTACACCAAAAAATTAGAAAAAAAATGCAGAAAATATAAGGAAATTAAAGAATTTAACACTTTTCAGATATACTGTTGGGACACAAAAAGTTATATAATTTTTTGTTATATTTAAAAATAACCAAGCAGAGACATATCAATAGTTATATTTGCAACTAAATGTTATAATTATTGGGGTGAAGGGAACATATATCTACACGAAGCCAATACTGAAATGTAAACTTCTAGCAGATTCCCCGAGGTCATTTAAAGGACTAATTTTTAATTCCTTCTATTCAATTCCAGAACCTAAACAGGGCCATCAGTAAGATAATTAAACCCAAATTTTTATTGAAGTTTTTTGGTTTTTTTTTTTTTTTTTCGGTAAATCTTTATTTTAAGTTACGACACAGTTTATGAATATATTGTGTCTTTTTATTTATTTGTGTCTTTTATCGAAATTCATAGATACTACAAAAACATAAGTGCAGTTCCAATTTCTTTTAACTTCGATTTATAGATAGTGGCTCCTCCCTCGCACGATTTAGACCCGCATGATATTCCATCACACATGATGCATATGCAATCTCACTGGTCTATTAAATATAATTGTAAAAAGCACTTTCAAATACAAATATTGGTTAAATAATGATGATCACTTAAACTTCTAACGAGTACATTCTCTCTTTAACTTGTGAAAAATATGTGTTTAATTTTGTGACAGCTGTTGAAATTTCTATGATTGTTATTTAGGTGAAAAAAGTAGTCCATTTTAAGATTTCAGCAACGGTTGGAATGGTAATTATAAACATTTTCAAAAGTCATACGATAATAAAGACATTTTTGAATTATAGTTTTGAATATATATATATATATATATATAATTAAATATGCGTTAATATTTCTTGAATAGATTGTTTTTGTTCTTCAAATTCTGAATTAAATACATAAACTTTAAATTTAAATTGCAATTAAACCCTTTTATCTTTATTGATATACGCTGTTACGATCAAAGTAAGAGAGCAGAGGATTCACAAGGAATTAAGATGGTTACAAGATTGTTCTAAACATTAGTCTATTATATACTTGTAACTAACAGTAATTGATACAATTGAATACTTGTAAATGCAACCATAACAACTAGACATAGCTACAATAACAGATCTCAATAACAGATCTAGTTGAGAGGTAGATATAAAAGAAAGAAAGAAAAAGGGAAAACCATATCTTTGGCCTTCATATCTGGTGTCTCTTTTGAGATAAGAAGTTGGCAAACTTGAATCATGCATGATTAATACCTAAAACATAATCAAACACTTTGTTAGAGTAATATCATGAAATAGCCAGAGATAACATTGAGAGTTAGGGTTTGGGATATAGAAAATACCTTTATGAAAAGAAAGAAAGCGAGGCACAAGTGAGGAAACTCTAAGAGTTGCTCAGAGAGATAGAGAGATTGTGGATCGAGCCTATTATCTCTAATTGGGTTATAACATTTGGTGCTTTCTTCTTCCACTTTAGCAACTTAACTTTTGTTCACCAGCTGATTATTCATGGCACATATTGAAACAAGAAACATGTCTTTGGATGAAAGATTGGAAAACTGCAAGCTATTATTACACAAGAGATGGATAGAAAGTTCATTGTCTTTATGGAGGATGTCAAACAAACTATTGCAAATAGTTTACAACATCTTGAGAATCGGACTCAAGTGGCTACATCACAACAGGGTCCTAATAGTAATGAGTCATCACATTCCACTATTGATACTGCAAATTCAATCCTTCAGGCATTGAACTTGAAATTCCCAAGTTTAATAGGGGTGATGTTGTTAATTGGCTCTTTAAAATAGGACGTTTCTTTAATTTTCACAAAGTTCCCAACAAGGATCAGATCACCATTACTGCATTTGCACTAGAAGAGAAAGCATGAGAATGGTATTAATGGTTGGAAAACAATAATAGAGTTACTACTTGGTTTTCTTTCAAGAAAGTAGTTGAAGAAAGGTTCAGCCACTTTGTTTATGAGGATGTACAAGGCCAATTATCCCAGTCATTTCAGACATCATCTGTTGAAGATTATCAATGCAAATTTGAAGCTCTTTCTAATAGAGTGGTTAGATTATCTAATAGCTTCTTGATAAGTTCTTTCATTTCGGGTCTTAAACCCAATTTGAAATGGAATTACAAATTACTAGGCCTTAAGATTTAAATCAGTCTATCTCTTTAGCTAAACTACATGAGGCTAAGTACATTGACTAGTTTTTTTTCCAAAACTAGCAATATACTCATCCAAACACAAACATCACTGCTATTAGCAACCAATCCACAAATACATTACAATTTTCTAAACCCTTTACTTCATTTCAAAATTCTACCTCTAATTCTAGCACCGAACCTACAATTCCCATTAAGTTGTCAGCAAGTGAAATGGCTGCAAGGAAAGAGAAAGGGCTATACTATAATTGTGATGAAAAATTTCATCGCATTCATAAATGTAAAGCAAAGTTTTTACTTATGATGGTTAACGAAACAGAGGATATTATGTGCACAGATGGTGTGATGGATGCGAACAGTAGTGAGCAAATTCAAGATGTTTTGAATGTAGCCACAATAATCTTTCATGCTTCATCAGGTATGCAAGTTCCTATAACATTACGTT
Organism: Combretum micranthum; assembly: GCA_024138025.1. Lineage (NCBI taxonomy): Eukaryota > Viridiplantae > Streptophyta > Magnoliopsida > Myrtales > Combretaceae > Combretum > Combretum micranthum. The sequence goes on along the minus strand of JAMXBD010003711.1, from coordinate 62,119 downwards.
TTTTAGGAACTATTGGAAATCATTTTTTTTTTTTTCCATTCTAGTGAATAATTGAAGTACTCACAATTTTTTTATGGCCATAACTTGTTAAGTAGTTGAATTTGATTATGTTGAAAACTTCCACATTTCAAGTAATGGTGGGAGACGGGAATAAGATGACACATGAAGGGAAATGTGCTGACATCCCTACAGTAATTTAGAATATTCACTTTTCAATCACTTTTTACATTTTGCCTATACAAGGAGCTAACATGGTCTTGGGAATTCAGTGGTTGCAAAGTTAGGACCGGTTACCATTGATTACTATGAGTTAATCATGAAATTTTGTTATGGAGGTAATAAGGTATCTTTAGTAAGAGAAACTTCAATGTTTTTAGAGGTTTCGACGCATCAATTCGGTAGAATGATGCAAACCGATGGTGGCTCAATTTTCACACCTTTCATCGAGTTTCACCAACAATACTTCTTTACATGATGTATTGAGCAATACTCTAAGGTTTTTGAGACTCCTACATCATTGCCACCCAAGCGCAATGTTCAACATAGGATTCATTTGCTAAAGAATGATGCTCGAGTTAATGTTAGAACGTATAGATATCTTCATTTTTCGAATAATGAGATTGAAAAACAAGTAGAAGACATGTTGGCACAAGGGATTATGCGTGATAGTACAAGCCCATTTTCTTCCCCAATTCTTTTGATGAAGAAAAAAGATAGAACGTAGAGATTTTATTCCTCAGCTCTTAATAATGTTACCATCAAGGACAAATCTCTAATACGCACGGTGGATGAGTTATTAGATGAATTGTATGGAGCTCCGTTATTTTCAAAATTGGATTTGAGATCTGGATACCACTAGATCATAATGCATGATCATGACATTGAAAAGATAGCTTTGAAAACTCATGAAGTCAACCTGGAGTTCCGCCTGAGGAAGTAGGGGCTGCAGTAGCTGCTAAATCTTCTACTTGGACATGGACAACTGTATGGACCGATGACCATTACGAATTCCTCATAATGCCTTTCGAATTATGTAATGCGTCTGTTATATTTCAGTCTATCATGAATAGGATATTCAAACAATTTTCAAGAAAGTTTATTATTATGTTTCTTTGATGATATACTAATGTATAGGAAGATGGAGTATGAGTGTTCTGAACATCTTGCAATGGTTCTTAGAGTATTACAAGAAATGAGTTCTATTTGAAAGAATCAAAGTGTTGGTTTTGCCACTCTTAGATAGAGTGTTTAGGCCATATTGTTAATGCGGATGGAGTTCAGTTGAATCCATCTAAACTAAAGGCAGTGCAAGATTGGTCATAGCCATCAACAATAAAGGATCTACATGCCTTTTTGGGGCTAGCTGGGTACTACAGGAGATTTATCAAAAGGTATGCCTCAATAGCTATTCTATTGACTAATATGTTGCAGCATGATGGTTTCTAATGGTTTACTGAAGCTACTAATGCTTTTTAGAAATTGAAGGATGTTTTGTGTTCAGCACCCATTTTACAATTGCATAATTTTAATCAGGAATTTGTGATAGAGATAGATGCCTCAAGTGTGGGAATTGGTGCTATCTTACTACTACAAAAGAAGCCAATTTCTTATTATAGCAAGAAGTTGCCAAAACAATTGAGCAAAGCTTTAGCATATGAGCGAGAGTTATATGCTATTATAGAGGTAGTTAAGAAGTGGCATCAGTATTTGTTGGGAGCCATTTCTTATTCATACTTATTATAGGAGTTTAAAAGAGATTTTGAGCAAGGTTATTCAAACCTTAGGATAACAAAAGTACTTGTCTAAATTGCTTAGTTACGATTATACCTTTACATATAAACCAAGAGTAGACAATATGGTTGCTGATGCCTTATCTAAGCAAGATAGTGATTAGAGTTGTTTTTATAGAATATGTTCTCCTTCTTTTCCATTTGTGGATGATTTGAAGGAGTATATGATAATAGCAGCTTATGGGAAAATTATATCTAACACTAACATGGGATAGCAAGGAAAATGGCTACTTTAACTTAAAAGTTGACTTTCATATTTCGGGTCTCGTTTATTTTTGGTGTCTCAATCGCCACTTATTCCATTCTTGTTGAAGGAATTTCATTATGCCCCAAGTTCAAATCATTTTAGTGTAATGAAGACTTAAAAACGAGTTGCTGATTGTTTCTTTTGGGATGGAATCAAGGGTGATGTTAAACAGTTTATTAAGAATCGTGTGATATGCTAGCAAGTCACATATATTTCTAAATCTTTAGGAGAATTACTTCATCCATTACCTATCCTTGAACATATTTGGGAGGATATAGCAATGGATTTTACTACATCCCTTCCCAAATCATAGGGGTTTACTGTTATACTAGTGATTGTGGATCAACTAACAAAATATTGTCAAATGGGACCTCTACCAACTCATTTTAGTGCTACACAAGTAACTAAGCTATTTCTCAATATTGTAGTCAAGTTGCATGGGTCTCCTAGGACCATTGTGTATTTTTCAAAGGAGCTGTTTAAATTGAATGGCACTACTTTGAAGTTTAGTTCATATCATTCGCAATTGTATGTTTAGATGGAAGTACTAAATCAAACTATCCAATAGTATCTAAGATGCTTCACATTGGAAGATCTAACTAAGGGGGTTCAATTTTTACCATGGACTAAGTATTCATACAATACTTCATACCAGGGTGGTGCTCAATTCACCCCCTTTCAATAAGTGTATGGTAGAGATCCACCTACTATTCCTCTTTTGTCTAGGAAAATACAAAGATTGAAGCTTTGGATATTGGACTCAAGAAGAGGAATGTCTTAGTTAAGCAGCTAAGAGATAATATTTTGCAAGCTCAACATTGTATGAAGATGTTAGCTGATCATCATAGATTAGATGTCAACTTTGATGTGGGGGACCTAGTCTTTGTTAAATCACAACCCTATAAGTAGGTGTCTTTGACACATGGACATCATAAGCTCTCTAAGCACTATCATGGACCATTTCAGATTACTAATAGAGTAGGGGAAGTATCCTATGAGTTGGAATTACTAGCTTCAGCTAAGATTCATAATTTATTTCATGTTTCAACACCTAAGAAGGCTCGGGTGTCTCTATTTCGAGTTTAGATTTACCACTTATGGTAGAAGGAAATCATACTATGTCATAACCAGTTTCTATTTTGGGATCTTAGATGTTTATTAATGGGGACAAGAGGTTAAACAAGTGCTTGTTCAGTGGCTTTAGTTCTATCCAAAGGATACAACTAGGGAAGATTGTGATAAGATTTTTGTAAAATTTGCAACCTCATGGACAAGGTTGCTTTTCAAGAAGAGGAGAAAGCTGTTACAATCAAAGTAAGAGAGTAAAGGATTCACAAGGAACCATGATGGTTACAAGATTATTCTAAACAATAGTCTATTGTATACTTGTAGCTAACAATAGTTGATACAACAAAATACTCGTAAATGCAACCATAATAACTAGATATAGCTACAATAACATATCTTAATAATAGATCTAGTTGAGATACAGATATAAAACTAAGAATGAAAAAAGGAAAACCATATCTTTGCCCTTTATATCGGTGTCTCTTTAGAGATGAGGAGTTGACAAACTTGAATCATGCATGATTAATACCTGAAACAAAATCAAACACTTAGTTAGAGTAATATCATGAAATAGTCAAGGATAGCATTGAGAGTTAGGGTTTGAGATACAGAGAACACCTTCATGAAAAGAAAGAAAAGTGAGGCGCAAGTGAAGAAACCCTAATGTCATATTTAGTACATAGGAATGGACTCGGAATGGAATTGCGATTTCAGGTTCAATTCCATTTCCCATGTTTGGATGCACCTTTAGAAGCCAAAATTGCGATTCCCTAGAATAGACAATTTCAGCTTAGGAAGGAATTCGATTCCACCTTTGAGAAGAGGGAATCACGATTCCATTTCACTTTTATTAATTGCATGCAATATAATTGCTCTTTTATCATATTGCACATTTACGACTTGTATTTATTGTTAGAGATATTTCTGACAAACATATCCTATAGCCATTCCATTCCATCTACACTTTCAAATATAGAAATGGATTTGTCATTTTGGAATCCATTCCATTCTAATGCATTCCACTCGAAATCATTCCGGTGTACCAAACGTATCATAAGAGTTGCTTAGAGAGGTAGAGAGATTATGGACAAAGCCTATTATTTGTGATTGGGCTATAAATACGTTCACTTCCATTACTTCTAAAATAAGTGTTTAAATATTGAAATCTTTTTTCAACTTCTAAACCTTAGTTTACAATTTTAGCCTTTATTAATAATCACTAAATGAAACTAAAATAGAGATGATAGCCATCAAAATAACAATGGCCATTTGCAAATTGCAAATATACTTCCAAAATAACAATTTTGGCATTTACTTGCTTTTTCACCTTATTATGTCAAGAATCTTTTGGCTTGGATCCCTTTCTTAGTTGTGACAATAATGAAAACAATTCGGATGTGGTAGGTGAGTCATCTACGATGGCTCTTGATCGTTGTGCCAAGATGGGCACAAATTTTGTTCGGCCGATGGGGACTGACCATAGAGCTGTTATAAGCACAAATATTATACAGACAATGACAGGTGTTATCTTGCCATGATTATCTATATTATGTTTTTATTACCGAAAAAAAAAATCTACTTCCAACATGGTTTTGGCTTCAAAACATTTTTATTTTTATTTTTTATCTTTTTTAATTAAAATTTTATTATTTCTAAATTTTATAATGAATTTTTTTTTCCCTTTAAAGAAACTTTTTCAATACATAGTTTATACTTTTAGAAAGTTAATTATATTTACAACTTTTATTGTTTCAAATTTTATAATTTTCCTAAAAGAAAAAAAAATCAAATAAACGTTTAAAGAAAAAATTAAAATGATTTGAGATCCAAACGCCTCTTATGAAGAAAAGGACTAAGTGCACTATACACAATGTGTAAAGACAATAGGGAAAATAAACAAAGAGAGTGAACATTTATAAATAAATGATCCCTTACTTAAACTTACCCTTAATCCTAATTCCTTTTGGTCTAAGTTTCCCAATTGAGATAAATCCATACTAGTAGGTAGTTGTCACAGTAATGTGATATGCCCGTATTTTTTAAATGGTGTTACTGCGACTCCATTATGTATCACTTATTTAAACTATTTTATATAACATTTATCATCATTTTCTTAATCATTTAAAAAATGTTGATCTCCTATTACAATTTAGATCCCTTCTAATATAATTGCTTCAAAGATATTATGGAGGATTTACAAATCATTATTTTGCCTAACATTAGAGTGTGGTGTACAATGATATATACATATATATATATATATGTATATACTGCTACATCTCCATATAAGAGGTTCAATAACTATAATGACATATCAAAAAAATAAACGTACACAATAATTATCTCATTAAAAAAATGATATTTCAGCATATATATTTTAATGCTTATTATATTTGAGAGTATACATTTGCAATGCGAATACCAAATGCCATGGAATCATTAAATACAAATGTCGAAAAAGCTGATTTTTATTAGTTATAATAAATAAATAAGAATCCATAAATGAATACCAGATTGGAAAGAAGTAGAAGTAGAGGAGTGGTCCCGTGGAGGAGATAAAAAAAAAAATACTACAAGAAAACAGGTTTTTAGAGATAGAAAATTTGCGATGAAAATTAGAAAATGTAGTTATAATTTTACAAATAAAATCTGCGATGATGGTTTTTACAATGAAAATTTACGTTTAGAGACAGAAGTTTGGTCTCTAAAGCCTAGTTTTCTTGTAGTGAAAGTGGTAGACCTTTATCAACTTTGCAATTTAACAAAGGAAGTATATTCTATATTTAAATCATGACGAGACCATATTTGTATTATTATACATAAAAAGTTCTTGTTTGAACTCCCTCCCCCACTTAAAACAAAATTATTAAATAGAACGACTATTTAGCCGCCTAATAGACTAATGCCAACCAACTATTCAAATAGATCCTTAGGGTATATTTGATTATAACATCCCAACTACTACTCAATTTTGGGCTTGAAAAAGTCGCATGCATATCCCTCGGCTTTTAACCAACCTTTTCAAGAATTAAATCCATGTGCTTTGTCCTTTCATTGGGTTCTCGGACAAAGGCATTATGGTTGTATGGTTGGCTACTTTGGCTTAAAGGTAAATAAAGGATTATTATAGATAATTTTATTCTTTAATGGTGTGTGATCCCAGATAAGATATATTGACTTAATGATGTAAATATAAATATTAAGACAAGTTAACTCCTACTTTAAATCTATCGTGAATGCGTTCCAGATGGGAAATATTCAATTTTACAACTAGAAAGCAAATTTTTTTGTTGGGCTTGTTAATGAATATATTGGTGATGACATATTCTATAGTTTAATTAACAAAGGGCAAGCAAAATCTTTTAAGGTATTAAGATTTATTTTATTTGAGAAAAGAAGACAAGTAAATAAAAATGTACAGCTAATTTTGAATGTGATTTTTAAAATTTATCTTCTCTAAATTTTTCTAAATGTAACCTTTCGGAGTATCACTATATGTAAATTGTGATACAGATATCCTTTAAATATAAAATAATAGAATTCTAATTATCAAAGCATCTTTTAATGTAATAGCTTAAAGTTTATAAAATCCTTCAAGTTAAACATATTTAGTAGAGATCACTCCTTGGATGATTAACCTCCTAAGAAGTAAGGACAAAACCGCATAAAATTTTGCTAAAATAGATAAAAACTTAGTGGATAGAGTTATAGGTCGTTTCATAAATAATGGTCGAAAAGAAAATGTGCTATGAATTTTAATTACTAATTTTTAAATTAAAAAAATTGGAAAAGATAAATTTAGTATTTAGATATACAAATAAGTTACTTATTTACCATAGATTATAAATACAAGGACTTGTCTGTGTCAAGTAGTGGGATTGTGAAACTTTGTCGCATTTTAATTTCGTCACGCTGAAGGACCATTGAGCATGCATGCTCAATGTGGACCGCAAACAGGGACTATTTCAACGACAAATAAGGAGGAATCTTGTAATTGTGACCAATGAAAATTATTCTTTAGGGGTTGACATATGTGTATAGGGCGCAATGATTATATAGAAAAATTTATCACCGGAGAAACACTTGTTGGAAGACTAACGAACTAAGCCGACTATAAAGTTTTTTTCCCGGAAAGATGTCTAAAATTTTCAAAAGGTGTTCTCAATTGTCACTATTTCATAAAGTATTTCCGTAATCAACAAGAAATTAATTTGGATACACTTTAGATTAGGTCAAAGCCGAAACGAAATTATCCAAAAGTTGTATTTTAAAATGAGAATTTGAGAATGTAATTTTTAGGTCTTATTTTCTATTTTTCATTGCATAAGTGCGTTTTTTTGTTAAGCAAAACCGGAAAAATTGAGGAAAAAAATGAGTCTCTACTATCTATAATAGTACATACCACGTGTATATATGCATACTAAATAATATTTTATTATACTTTAATACATGAATGAGATAATTAATAGTTTTTAAAATAATTATCATTATACGTCGATTAGTAGATAATTATTAACAGTTACTCATCATATGGGTTTCCGAGTGGGGTGTAATAACCATCAAGACTTTTCTTCACGGACCACAGTGCTTACATCCCAGAGCATTCTCCATCAGACGCCATTACAAAAGTAGAAATATCATCACAGAAATTAGCACGACAATTAGAACTTAGAAAGTCCTTGAAGTCGGTAGAAATACATGATATAAAGATAAAACATTAGTAGAAACTTCGTCTATGTTCATGCCATAGTTATTACTTGCCAATTCATGCGCTATCCAATTTGATTCACCTGCTTGTCCAGCTCAGAATCCTCATCTTATTGTTTCTGAACTAAATTTGTATCATGTGAGTGCAATTGCTTTGTAAAATAAATTTGGTATAAATGTACCTTGTAAGTTGCTTATCTAATCTAGGCGATTTCGTTCGATGTTTCCCAATTTATTTTCATCATTCTTTTGCTAATTTGTAGTTTTTCATTTGCTCTTTTATGTTATTGTATGTAAAGACAAACCTAAAAGGAGTTCAACATGAACCTTCACCTCACTCACTTTGAAAAAAATTTAATTATTATAATATGTTTAAATAAGATTAAAAATATGTGATATATTTATATTTATAATAAAGTCAATTTGGACCCTTCTATGTCCGTTCTTAATTGGATGTCCTGATATTCTATCAATAAAAAGGGTGAAGATGATTTAACACCCTAATTAGATTCCTTATGTCATCATTGGCATGCATCAAGGTAATAGTTCAGAATAAAATGCGGTGCCAATTTCATCCATCCGTGTGTTTGTGACTTGTAAGCAGCCATAGGCCCACGAATCATGAATATTCTATGGAATGGAATAAAATGGGTATTGACAAATATATCTTATTATTCTTGAGATTATTTTTATTTTTAAGAATCTCTATATGAACTTGTTTTGGCAATTATATCTAATTTTTAGGTTATTTTTATCTTAAAGAATCTCTATGAGGTTTTTAGAATAACAACTCAATAATTAAGGAATCATTCACTTTAAGAGCCTTTTCTAATTTATCTGTGAAGTTCTTAAAGAGTTTTTTGAGTCTTTTTTTTCCCCCTCTTTTTTTCCACACATAAACATCAAGATTCGATACAATCAAATAAATAAGAGGAAGGTCATAGTAAATAAGATATCTAAGCATTGGTTACAGAATTTAGTTTTACTCAAAAAAAAAAAAAAAAAACTCCATAAGAAGTACTTATTATAAGAACCTCAGCTAAGAGCCCAATCTAAAATGGATTTAGGGATGTACATATGCGCATATACATATAAACATATTATAACACATGTCCTAATATTGATAGACTATATGCATAGTTATATGTTAATATTATAAAATATGCCTTATTATATGAAGAAAATGAAAGCATAACATTTATCACGAAGTAACATATAATATGTTATATTAAGGCAATTTCATACAGAAGAAAGCATACGCTATCGATGATTAGATTTCAATTAGACATGGGAGGTGATAGTACATAATAATTGCATCAAGTATACAAAAGTGATAATTTACGACAAATACAAACAAATGAAATATTCCTCTTATCAAGTATATATATATTTCGGTCAAAAAAAATGTATATATATATATATATATATTAATGTCATACTTAGCATGACTTTTCAATCGAACACTTAAATTTTTCAAGTGCGAAATTTGATATGGAATAAAACTTTTTAGTGATTGACATTCACTCTGTTAACTTTCGCCTCTTCTCATGAATTTGACCTTTCTTCTACCCATTCATCTTGAGGATAAGAACCAGAGAAAGATGACAACCTTTCTGTAAATGCATCTCATCCTCAAGACATGACTAGACACTACTGACAGACACATGACCTTCATATTATCCACATATTGACATACATACTTTTGCATCGCATAAATTTAGCTTGCATTAGATCCTTAATACAAAGAAAATGTAATCATGCTATATAAACCTAGGCTAGTTTTATCCCATAAAGGTAATTTCTTGGGCATTGTCTGTGGTACAAATTTTTGCTATTTCCGGAATAATGTTTCAATCTTATCCCAATAAATAAATACTTATCATATATTAAATAAATTTAAAAAATAAATGATGCAAGCGGCCTTAGAAAAACGTCCTAGTATCATTACAGTCAAACTCATTTATTTATTTTAGATTTGCATTTATTATTTTACTTTTTCAGTATTTGCTTTTTAAATAGTCACAGTCTTTATTAATAGTTTGATTATATTTATTAATTCCCCATAAATAGTTAATAGTCTTTGTTGGCTGGTTTGACTAACTTATTATTTGCTTTTTGGTTTCCTATGTAACAGTATAAATAGTCCTTAGAACTTTCATAAAGGGGGATATTTTATCACATATTAAAATCTTATTTGGGAAGTTTTCTCCAGAAAGTTGCAGCTTTTGCAATCCTTGTGTCCGAAATCAATTGTTGTTATTGATTTTGGTTATCTTATGCTTTTCGTACTACATTAGTTTTGGTATCACAACATGGTTAGAATCCTGCGAAGATGTCATCAAACGATGGTACTGATAGCAATTGTATTCGTGGCACTATCCATGATACAGGGTCCGAGAGGCTGAGGTTCCTGGAGCTGTAAATGATGCCATGGATCAGAGAATCGGACGAGTTGAAGAGCGTCTTAAGGATCTGACCTAGCATTTTGACGCATCGGCAGAGATTGCCAATGGAGGTAGAGAGATTGGTGTGGGACGACCAAGGGTAAGAGGAGCCTATGGGGGTCCCGTCAATTGACCTGCCATCGTAAATCGGTGGGCCTAGATTTTCGATGAGGAATATGAGGAGGAGGAGGATGAGATCTTGTTTAATGAGAGACATACCCGCAGGAGAGGCGGTGATGGAGGTAGAAGAAATCGAAGAACTTATCATGGAAATGATCATGATGACGATGGAGGTGGTAGACATAGGAGGAATTATTATGGATACGAACAAGGTGATGGTGGAGACTTCCGTTTAAAAGTTGATATTCCATGCTTTAATGGCAGCATGAATATCGAAGAGTTTTTAGACTGGTTGACAGAAGTGGATCGATTTTTTTGCTATATAGAAATACCAGAGGAGCATAGAGTGCATTTAGTTGCCTGCAGGTTGAAGGGAGGAGCCCCTGCTTGGTGGGAGAGGTTGGAAAATAGGAGACAAATCCTTTTTCAGCTATATCAAAGATGTCGCCAAAGTCAGCATTTTGTTCATGACTATACAACTAAATTTATGAGATTCACTTAGAGGAATGATTTGAGAGAAAGTGAGGATCAATAGGTGGGTAGACATATTGATGGGTTAAAGTTACAAATCAGGGATAAGATTAGGGTGAATGTGATGAGGAGCTAGAATGAAGCAAAGAATATGGCTCTTACGGCTGAAATGATGATACAAGATAAAAGTAGCTGCTTTGAAGGGGGAAAGAGGAGATATGGAGTTGAAGGCATAGGTAGTAGCAAAACCATGACTGAGAAAAACAAAGGTCATAAGGAGAAGCAAAATGTGAGCAATGAAAAGAGGGATGACCAAGCTACTGGTAAAAGACCTATTAAGGCTAAAGATGCAGCTAAACATAACAACCCATATGTAAAACCAATCCTGGGAAAATGTTTTCGCTGTAACCAACCCGGACACAAGTCCAATGAATGCCCAAATAGAAAAGTGTTAATATAGTAGAACGAGATGAAGAAGAAAAAATTTGTGAACCAATGGAGATGATGAGGATTATGTAGATGAGGATGAAGTGATTGAACCAACCTATGTTATCAGGAAGATGTTTTTGGCACCTAAGAAAGAAGATGACACTCAGTGGCATAAGCTATTTCGCATTAGGTGTACTATAGGTGGAAGGGTATTCGAATTAATTGTTGATAATGGGAGTTGTGAAAAACATAATTAGTAGAACAGTTGTTAATTAGTTGCAGCTTCCAATTAAAAAACATCCTAATCCCTATGTTATAGGATGGATTAAATCTGCTGAGAGGATCGATGTGACAAAGAGGTGTCGACTGCCATTCTCTATTAGTAAACACCAGGATAATGTCTACTGCGATATTGTAGACATGGATGCATGCCATGTATTATTTGGGTGCCCCTAGCAATTTGATGTAAATGCACAGCATGCGGGGAAAGAAAATTTGTATAGATTGGAAAAAGGTAGGGTAAAATACACTTTATTAGCTCTTAAAGTAGCAAATCGTTCCAGAGTAGCTAAAGTTGGGAAGCGTTCCTTCCTAAATATTACACAACCTGGAAAGGATATGGAAGAGACTATCAAAGAGTCTAAGGTGGTACATGTCTTGATCATAAAAGATGTCATGAAAGTGGAGGATAGTGGCGAGGTGCCAAAGTGTGTGAAGGGAGTTTAAGGAAGTACTGCCAGAATATTTGCTACAAGGATTGCCACCTCTAAGGGTTATTTAGCACTAGATTGATTTGGTGCCTGGAGCCAGCTTGCCAAATTTACTACATTATAAGATGAGTCCTAAAGGAACAGAGATTCTATAGGAAAAAATACATGAGCTAATACAGAAGGGATGTATAAGGGACAGTTTGACTCCATGTGTTGTGCCTGCACTACTCACACTGTAAACCCCCAAAAATTTTCATAATTCATAGAAAATAATCCTAGAAGTCTAAATATTAAAATTGAAATCCCAAAAGCGACTCAAGTTAGAACCAAATTCTAAATCAAGTCAAACACCAAAATTCTTAGCCTTGAGAAAACAAGAACCCTTGAAACAAAATATAAAATCCAACCATCGATTGAATCAACATTCGTACATCAATCAAATCATCTATTCGATTCCTAAAACGCAAATCAAAACTATATCACATAAACGCTCAACAATGAAATGCTAAGGTCTTAAAACCTTCGGTGAATTTTAGAAATCAGAAACTTCAATTTTCACCAAAAGTCAAACTGAGTCAACTCATACCCTAGACTCGGTTTAAACGATCCCGAGAACTAAAAACTATTAAATAATCACAAAAATAGATAAACCATAGATATCAAGATAAAATATAAAACGGTCAAAACTCGAAAATTATATGATCTTACGAATAACTCAACAAAATCGGAAGTCAAACCGGAACCCTAAAAGTCAACAAAGCTTATAACAAACCCTAGTGTTTAAGATCCAGCAATCCCGCATTCTCAAACCCTAGAATACGAAATTAAGTTAATAGCTTAAAATAGCTCGTAATAATATAAGGTAACATAAAAATATCAGATTCACAAATTTCGAGTGTCCTTTGGACTCAAACGGGATCAATCCTCAAAAAACGTGTCCCGGAGCTTCGAATATTAAAAATATTTCGTTAATACCAATAGACTCGTAAAAAATAAGGTTTTCAAAAATATCAGTTTTAGAATTTTTCGGTAGCTAAAAAATTACAAATATCGCATTATTACGCGTATTTTTATTACTACCGGTACTTTAATTATCTAGTCTACTATTCATAGTACTTTCCTACTATTCATTACTATTTCACTATCTCTACTTTTTCTTACACCTATTTCTTACTACCTACATACCTATTCCTTACTTTTTATATTTCCAATACAACTTTATTCACATCAAAACTTACGCATTACTTCTTTTATTACAAAACAAACTAAAATAAATCAATTTCCCCTTTTCACAAGGAGCAAACCGGTGCCACCCCTTCTCCATCAATCTCAATTTTATTTCTTTTTCAATTTATTTTATTACATCTAAAATTCACTCCAAAAATTCTATAAATACCCCTTCCTCTTCATTCTTTCACACAATCATTCTACTACCAAAACTCTCTCAAAATCTCTCCCAAATCCTCCATTCAAGAAATTCTCTTACCAAAACTCTCTTAAACCAATTCCTCACAAAAATCATTCCTTATACTATCTACCACATATCACTACTCACATAATACCGCTTTCATCTACCATCTTCATATCACATAAACCTTAAGTAAAAATTCTCATATTCACTTATCATATTCATATAACTTAACATGAGTTTAGTGTATATTTCGTAGACTCATGAGAGTTAAAGAAGCAACAATTTATCCATGTTTTGTTTTGTTCATGTTTCTACTTTTCTTTATGTTAATATTATGTTGTTATTGTTATTTTTTGCTTCTAATTAACTTATTAAAGTATTATGTATATTATGTATATATTTATTTAGAGCATATAAGCTCATTTGTTATTTATTTACTTTCAAGTTATGCAATTTATTTATTTCATGTTATTATTAAGACTAGTCTTTCTAGTCTTAGGCTTGTCCATATCAAGTCAAAACAATTTTCTTTCTTTCTTTGCTTTTCTTTTCTTTTGAGAACTAGTCTATTCTTAGTCTCGGGATGTCTTGATCAAGCTAAGGCTCCCAATACTTGACCAGGATACCTTGATGAAGCTAAGGTTCCCAATACTTGATATTTTATTTTCTTGCTTATTATTTGTTTCTAGTAATTTTCTTATATTCTTATTATTTTACATGCTCATAATACTTGCATCTACATAATGATATTGTCTCAACTAATTTGAAAGTAGAATTTTATTTTATTAAGAAACTTAAAATTAAATTTTCTATCATGTGACTTGTCACAAATGATGAAATATTATCAAACAACATAGAAATAGAATAGAGTAATACAAGTTTTCTTAAATAACGAAGATAGTTTTATCAAGAAAACATAAGAAATAAATATTTTCTCTGTATTTTATGGTAATCTAAGTTTTAGAAAAATAAATCGTTAATATTGAAAGTTTAAGACTTAAAATCTTTTCAAAACTAAGAAACAAACTAGTTTTCAAAGTTAAGATGAATTCATAAAGTTATAACCCACTTAGGAAAAACAATGATTTTCAAGTTCTTAAAGAAGAGACTTATTTTCAGATAATATAAACAAGATAAGATTAGAAACAAATGATTTTATCAATAAAGATGATTCTTTTCAAGAGAAATAAAAGAACAAGATTTAGAAAGCAAAAACTTATATTTTAAAAATAAATATAAGAAGACAAAACTCATTTTCTAAAACCATCCTAAATACAAAATTATAAAAAGGTTTTCAACAACTTAATACAAATTTTGATAAATTTGATATTTTATCACTAGAAGTAAAATTTATGAAAAACTAAGGTTAAAAGAAAATTTACTTGTTTTTGGAAAAAGAATGAAGAAAATAAAATAAGAATATACTCATTTATAATAACTTATGAAGATATAAAGTTTCTTTAAAATACTTGAAAAGAAATTTATCAAGTAAAGTTTCAACACTTTAAAAAGAATTGTTTTATGAAATAAATCGTTGAGACACTACCATTAGAATTTTTGCATATAAAGTGAGCTTATTTATATACTCAAAGGATGTATCAATTACATATACATATATATATATATATATATATCTATATTTTTACTAAAGGATTTTTGAATGAAATTGAGCTAGAAAATGGATTTGCAAAAGTTTAGAATTATTCGTTTCAAATCTGTACCCAATGTTTTCGGAACCTAAATGACCTTATATGACAAAGATAACCTTAGAAATAGATAGATCTTTTCGAATAGGTAGAAAACGGTATATTATATGCGAAATTCCGAGTTAAAATGAGCAAGTTATGGCCATTTTAAATTGGAATTTCATTCTATATGAATTTTGACGGATATAGTGAAATAGAATTAGAAAGTTCAAGTAGAATTTCTATGAATTACTTATTCCGGGTATTTCTTTTGTCTAGGTGACAAAAGATACCAGATTACCCTACCCGAAGATTACTACGACTAAGAAGATCATGAAATAGATGAGTGAGTTATTCCTCTTAATTTCGTTACCTTACTTGTGTTGGTAAAGTAGTAACATTAGTATACTAAGAGAAGATAAAAATGGATATATATTTGGGGATCTCGGGATTATGAGTATATATGCGATTTTATGTTTATGCGTGAAATGAGAATTAAGAATATCGCAACTTCAAACTACTTGTTTAAATGACTTTGTTTACTTACTTGTATGACTGCTTATTAATTGCTAAATTGATTGATCGCCCCCTAATAAACCTTAAAAAGGTTTGGCTTAAGAAAAATGAAACACTCATTCAAAGCATCCATCGAGTCACATCTCTTTTGGAAGGCTGCTACTCCTATGCGTAGAGTTGGATTGGCTGTGATCGTGCAGTAACACGAGCCATGTTCCTTTCTGGAGAATCTAAATCGCTTGGGGAAAGCGATTCTAGGTTCGAAGCCGAGCCAACCGAACGTGTGGGTGAGGACCTGGGGACTAGCAATAAAAGATCGAGGATCTTCAACCCCAATTTCCTAACCTTTGATACGGAGGGGTAAATCCATTCTATATATGGTTTCCGGATAATAATATATATTTGCGTGATCATGTGATTGTTGCATTGTATGAATAGCATATGTGTGAAAGTCTAAATGAACTTGTTTGAAAATATGGTGCGAATGAAAAGGAATATCTCACTAAGCTAGTTGTAGCTTATACCTCTATAGATTTTGTTGAAATAGGTATACCCGTAGCTTAAATTGAGGATCATGACATTAAGAAAGTCATGGAAGGATGTTAAGCTTCTATGAAGGAAATGGAATCATAAGATGAAGTCATTTTGTAAGGTTCTTTATATGTAATGATTTATATGATTAGTGTTATGTTGGTTATAAGATGTATATTTATTTGGAGTCAATAGAGGGATATACCCCTAAGATTTGTAACTTAATATGTTTATATTTTATGATAAGTATTCTCTTTGCCTTATTACTTATTTATTATCAATATAAATTGTGCTACTCCGATGTCTTCCCTTGGTTGTGATGTACGCCTTGTACATGATATGGAAGCCTTTGTATGACTAAGGTAGTCATTCCTAGGCTTTAGTATTGTGTACAGTGGATTACCACGTTTAGGGTACCCCTCAGGGCATGACACACACCTAAGAAGGACGGCAATTGGCAAATGTGTGTTGATAGTAAAGCTATGAACAAAATCATTATTGGGTACAAATTCCCAATTCCTCGTCTGGAGGACATGCTGGAAGATTAAGAAGAGCAGTTGTCCTTTCTAAAGTGGATTTTAGGAGTGGATGCCACCAGATTTAGATTAAGCCTAAGAATGAATGGAAGAAAGCCTTCAAGACAAATGAGGGCCTCTATGAATGGATGGTTACGCCCTTTGGCCTCAGCAACGCTTCCAGTACATTTATGCAGTTTATGAATCAAGTATTAAAACCTTTTAGTAGGCAATTTGTCATAGTTTATTTTGACGATATCCTGATTTATAGTAAATCTGAGGAAGAACGCTTAGAGTATGTTAGAAGTGCTTTAACTGTGTTGCTGGAAAATAAATTATATGCAAACATGAACAAGTGTATGTTTATGGTGAAAAAATTATTGTTTCTAGGTTTTATTGTTAGTAGTGATGGTATAATGGTGGATGAAGAAAAGGTGAAAACTATAAGAGAGTGGCCTGTGCCTAGAACTGTGACTGAGTTAAGGAGTTTTCTAAGGTTGGCGAGTTTCTATAGGAGGTTCATTAGGCATTTCAGCACTATTGCTTCTCCTGTATTAGTGGAGACTAGTTTTGTTGTATTGAAAGAGAAGCTTTGTAGTGCTCCTGTATTAGTGCTTCCCGACTCTGAGAAGTTCTTTGAGGTTGAATGTGATGCCAGTAGTGTAGGAGTTGGGGCTATGTTATCTCAAGAAAAGAAATCAGTTGCTTTTTATAATGAAAAATTATGTGAGGCTAAAAGGAGCTAGTCTACAAATGATAAAGAATTCTATTCAATGGTGAGAGCCTTGAGAGTGTGGGAACAATATCCAGTGGGAAAGAAATTTATGTTGTACTCAGACTGTGGTGCCTTGAAACATTTGAGTAATCGGACTGAGATCAACAAAGATATGCACGTAAGATGGATCCAATTTTTGCAAAGGTTTCCATTTAAACTAATGCACAAGTCTGGAGCTCAAATCAAAGTGGCTTATGCTTTAAGCAGGAGAGCAGATATGAGTGTTGAAATTGTAGGGTTTTAACACATGAAGGAACTTTATGTAGGGGATCCTGATTTTAAGGAGATCCGGGAGAAGTGTGGTATTAGAGAGCCTTGTGGTGATTATTACATACATAAGGGTTACCCGATGAAAGGTAATCAATTGTGTATCCCTGAATCATCATTGAGAGAAAAATTGATTAGGGATTTACATGAAGGAAGATTGGCGGGGCATCTAAGAAGAGATAAAACCATTGCTGCAGTAGCGGATAGGTATTATTAACCCTAGTTGAAAAGAGATGTGGGGAAGATTGTACAAACATGCTATGTCTGCCAGACATCCAAAGGATAGTCTCAAAACACTAGGCTATATATGCCATTACCAATACATAAGAATATCTAGGAGGACCTGTCCATGAATTTCGTCTTGGGTTTACCTCATACCCAACGAGGTGTTGACTCTGTTTTCGTTGTTGTAGATAGGTTTTCCAAGATAGCTTACTTCATTCCATGTAGGAAGACTGTCGATGCTCAAACAATTGCCAAGTTATTTTTTAAAGAAGTAGTACGAATACATGGGGTTCCAAAGTCTATCACTTCGAATAAGGACACTAAAATTTAAAGTTATTTCTGAAAGACACTATGGTTTATGTTTAACTCATCGTTGAACTACAGTAGTACAACTCATCCACAGACGGACGGACAAACCGAGGTTACCAACAGGACCCTTAGAAATACGATTAGAAGCATATGTAGAGAAAAACCAAGGATGTGGGACTTATCTCTTGCTCAAGCAGAATACGCCTATAACCGTTCAGTCTATAGGACTACTGGGAGATCTCCATTTTGAATTTTCTACACCAAGATTCCACAGCATGCCATAGATTTGGTGAAGCTACCAAGATCATTTGAGTTCAGTACATTAGCTAAGCATATGGCAGAAAATTGGCGGACAACTACAGCTGAAGTCAAGAAGAAGATTGAAAAGGCCAATGCTAAGTACAAAGCGAATGCAGATAAGCATAGAAGATAGCAGCTGTTTAAAGTAGGTGATCAGGTAATTGTGTTTTTATGAGAGGAGCATTTTCCAGTCGTAAAATATAGTAAGATGCAGCCTAGAAAGTATGGTCCATATCAAATAGTGAGGAAGATCAACGACAATGCATATGTAGTTGGATTTTGTGACAGCATAGGTATCTCGAAAACCTTCAACGTTGCTAATTTATTTCTTTTCCACCCTGATGATGTACCTTTGTATCCATATGAGAACTTGGGGTCGAGTTCTTTACAGGTGGGAGAGAATGATGCAAGTCGACCTTAGAAGAAACATCCTAGTGTTATTACAGTCAAACTCATTTATTTATTTTAGATTTACATTTATTATTTTACCTTTTTAATATTTGCCTTTTAAATAGTAAATAGTCTTTATTGACTGGTTTGACTATATTTATTAATTCCCCATGAATAGTCAATAGTCTTTGTGGACTGGTTTTACTATATTTATTATATACCTTTTTGGTTTCCCATGTAACAGTATAAATAGTCTTTAGGATTTTTGTAAAGGAAACATTTTATCACATATTGAAATCTTATTTAAGAAGTTTTCTCAAGAAAGTTGCAGCTTTTACAATCCTTGCGTTCGAAATCAATTGTTTTATTGATTTTAGTTATCTTACGCTTTCTGTACTACGTCATAAAAACATCCCTAAAATTAAGTAAATAACTATTATTACTTTATAAATATATTATAAGTATTTATTCACCAAAATAGGATAGGAATAACATTTCCAGCACAGCAATTTTCCATCCTTATTTATGCTTGATAGTGCCTTAAAATTTAAAAAAAAAAAAAAGGGCTAAACAACCTCAAACTACATCATGACCCATTATATAATCTAGTACACGTGTGATTATTTTCAAATTTAACGCAATCTAACAAATTTTCAAGACCCAAAAACACCTCGACCCAATTTGTACTTTTTTTTTTGTCTCAACCCAATTTGTACCTTAAAAAGTGATTCTTCCATAAAATGGTCAACATTGGATCCATAAACTTAGTATAATTGATCTTTTACGATGATTACAAACAAAATCAAGCATTTATAATGCTCAGATGAACAAATTTGGCTCTTGAATAAATATAATAAGTCACCATTTATTTCTTACACATCGCTTAAGCGATGAACTTTAGATAAAATAACTAACTTATTGATAATACATACCAATGCTATTAAATTAATAAAACTAAAATAACCCTCGTGCTAACATAACTTGAGCAGTAATATGTAATCTAATTAGTGGATAAATACAGAAAATTTGAGCCAAATTAAAATCAAAGAAAAAAATTAAACTAGATAATTTGACTAAGTAAATTAAATGAAATACGCAGTATAGTTAGATGAATTAGCAAATTTAAGGTAAAAATTAATTTCAAATGGAAATAGAGATTAAACCATACAAATTTCACATTTCATTATACCAAATAAATTAAATCAAACCTAAATATCAAATTACCCATCTACCAAAATTACAATTTCCTAATTTTTCCAATTTTGACAATTTTCTACATTGGTCCCAATTAAGTAACCAAGAAGGGGGTTGAATTGGTTACTCCTTTAAAATTAAAATGCTTTGCGCAAAATAAAATCCCCTTGATTGCATGGATTGATTTGGACTGAAATTAATGTACGCAATATAAAAACTTAAAACAATAAGTATTAGATGCTCGAAAAAAATTTAGAGAGAGAAGAAAAGCTGAGACGAGCAATATATAGTGGTTCAGCTCTATGCCTATATTCCCTCTCTCAAGTTCAAGCTAAGGACCTATAATCCCCTCAAGTATGTTCCACTAATTCAATCAAAGCTCAATTACAAATAGTTCACAATTCACTCCCTTAGCCTCTCTAGCTTCACCTTGAGCTATTATTGATTATAGAGTCTATTTATAATGCAACTCAATTGAATGACACATTACGATTCCTTCTCTAAATAATGAAATGAGCAAATATCAGATAGAATTATGTTAGAGTGCACAAAATTAGATTAGAATTCGCAAAATGTTTTTGTTAGTAGCATGTTTCTTTTTGTTGACTTGAATTCTTCGGATATTTAATCTCTTTGTCTCCAGCGGTCATAAGCTTGATGCCTTTAACGTTCACGATCTAGTTAAATAGTATAACTTGCTCGGATAATTTTGGATGATATCTTAGCCTTCTTTATCTTAGAGTAGATTGTTCTAGTTGAATTCAAATTTGAACATTGTAAACCGATACTTGATAATTATCATGAAATTGCCTTTTCTTCATCTTGGAAAACTCATGTCAATCTAAGCAAATCTTATATAATATGATTATCAATATAGTGCACTTAATATCCCTTAAAAATAGGAGGTTCCAATTGTGTTTACCTTCAAGTTTTTTTAACATTAACCTAACCATCTTGATAAGCATTACCTCCAATCTTCATATCTCCAAGTCTTTTCGAGCAGAGTATAAAAGTGGTTGAAATCTAGAATAAATTTATAGTAGCTTTCATGCAAATATAAGTTTCTCGAAACTACAGAATTTTTTATGAAAGTGTAAACCTTAAAGAACTTGAACATCTTGATTTAATCCTCGTGGTTTATA
The DNA here is from genome assembly GCA_024138025.1 of Combretum micranthum. Lineage (NCBI taxonomy): Eukaryota > Viridiplantae > Streptophyta > Magnoliopsida > Myrtales > Combretaceae > Combretum > Combretum micranthum. The sequence goes on along the minus strand of JAMXBD010003711.1, from coordinate 40,873 downwards.
TTACTACTTAGTAGAACATATGAATACATTACTTAAATGCATTAATCTTTTAGAGTTGGGCCTTGAAAATCTATTAAAACTTTATTTAAAACATGCTATGATCAAACTGTGATGAAATTGTAACCTTTTTCCTAATGTATTGATACTTACTAGGATTCCTTCTCGATAAGACTTAACTTCATCTTGTCTTCTAGTATACTCTCTGGAGTTCTCTCTAGATTGTCTATTTACTTCAAAATACTTATTACTAAATATTCTTAACAAGGCTCTGGGCAACCTAATACTTATTCATTTTTTTTTCCTTTTTCTTAAAACTATATACTTGATAAATTCATTAATAATTCATTTACTTTGTTGTTATCATAGAGATTACTTTATAGAGAACTTAACATTCTCTCCTTTTTAATGATAAAACTTTTAGAATTTTCATATTATTGCGTCACACTTTTCAATTATGTCCATTAGCTCAAATATCAACATTTTTGTGTTAGAATTTCTTAGAATAGCTGAATTTATACAATTAAAAATAAATAATGTAGAAATTGCCTAGCATTTGCAAGATTTGCACAATAAATAGCAAAAACTATAGAAAATTGTGGGAAAAAATAGAATTTTACATAACCATTACATATATTGTACAGAATTTGCCATATAGGGTAGCATTCATACTTTTAACATGAAAATGACAAAAATTGCGGAATAAACTAACTTCAATACATTTGTTCTATTTACTTATTTTTGTTTGACACATTCTTCTTCCTTTTTGTTATCATCAAAATACAGCTTTATTATTTGAAAACCATTTTTTTTTAACTTTTTCCCCTTTCTACATTTTAAAAAGGTAACTAGTTATCTTTCTAAAGTAATTTTGCTTAAGCCAAACAATTAGAAGAAAATCTTATTCATTTTCTTCTATCTTCTTCTCCTTTATGAATTTCTTTTAGGAACCATGCTCTCCCTTAATATGATACTAACTAATTTTATATTAACCAAAACAATATATTTCAATTAAACTTGTTTATGATCATAAAAAGTATATTAGCCAAATATGAGGGAGTTGGAACATTAATACCAAACAATCAATTGTTCTTTTTGTTTATGAGAGTCACATTCTTTTCTTTACAATTTAAGGCACTCACTTATCAACATCATACCCATCTACACTTTGCCTCAAGTACCTGAAATCACTAACAAACAAATTATACATTTATACATACCCAAACTAGCCTACGTCCTTTGAAATTCAACCTTAAAACATTAATAGCACTTTTTGATTTGACTTAACTTATTTTTCTTATAGTAGCAAAATTTATCTACATGCCCTAATTTGTTGTAGTAAAAATAATAATATGGAGGATTAACATTATACCTATTGTTTACCTTTTTCATTTGATTTTGTCTCACATACCTTTAATAATATCTGCTAGTCTTTGCTCTGTAATACCCTTCGAATGGATAATTTCCTTCTAAAATTTGCTCTATTGTGTCCTCTAGGATAGCTTATAGGTTTGACATTCTTATTCATTTATTTTTCTTTTCACCAACAAATTCATCATTTACTATCTCTTTAACTTTTACGAAATTAGTGTTTTTATTTGCATTTTAACAAGATCCATGTTAAAATCTCAGACCATGGCTTTCACTACTAGATCTTTGTGATGATATTAACATGTTCAACTTCTTATCACTTTCATTGAATTTACTGAAAGTATTCTTTATTGAATTAGATAAATTATCTATTCTAATTTTCAATTCACCAGTTTCTTCCCCAAGTGTATTATTTTCTTTTCTCATTTTCTCAGTATTAATATGCAAAGCTTTATTATTATTTTTCAAAATGTCATTTTCATCAGCTAATAGCGTATTAGTTTGTTTTAAAGCTTCCTTTTCATTCCTTAAAGCTCTAATTTCTATGTCCTACTTTGATAACTTTGCATTTACTTTACTTAATGCTTTCAAAAATGTTGTCATCTTAGTATACATGTTACTATTAGATATTTCTTCATCAAAGTCAAATTTTACCTCATTGATAGCCATGAGACATCTAATATACAAATAAATATTTTATATTGAAGGGCAAAGATGTCATTTAAGATAAAATAATAGGGTTTTATGGTCAACCCCCAAAGTTTAATTAATTTTGTCGATTTTTATTTTGTCGGTTATCAAATGCATGAATGAAAATGAAGAGATGTCATCAAAGATAAAGAGACGTGATTAAAGATGAAAAAACGTCATTAAAGATGAAGAGACGTCATTGTTAAAGATGAAGAATAGATGTCATTAAATATAAAGAGATATTGTTAAAGATGAAGAGACGAAGCATCCAGAAAAGTTTGAGGAATCCAAACCAAGGTAAGTGATCTCTTCTTTGTCTTTAGATTTAAAAGGAATCTATCTTTTCCTTACGGTTTGTATTGGATTTGAAGGGGCAATTGAAAAAAGACATATCTTGATTTGGAGATTTGGATTTTGAAGAATCAAGAAGGATTAAGAATCATTACTAGGTAAGATTGAATATTCCTAACATTTATGTTATTATAGAAATAATTTTGTTGGCTTTTAGTTTGAAATTGGATTGAATGAATTCTAATGTTTGGGAGATTTGTTAAGAAAAATCTATTCTTTGGAGGAATTTTGTGTTTCAATCGAGAAGAAAGATAAGGATTTGAATTTTTTTTATTAGGGTATTAGATGATATATACAAATAGGTTTATATGGTGGTGTATGCTATTGAAAGCTGTTATGTTTATAATATCAGGGTTTGGTGAATTTGAGTTGTGTTCTAAAGGAGAATTGGTGATTTGGAGTTTTTGTTCCTTAAAATTGATTCAAGTAAGATTTTACCTTATTTGTTGTATCTCCTTATAGGTTTATAAATTGCTTGTTAAATGTCCTATAGGTTTAGAACCTTAAATTAATCTAATTATGTTTGGCTTATTAAATTGTTCCGATGATTATGATTGGTTGTGGTTAGTAAAGACCACGCAGAGTATGATACTAATACTGGCACCCTGATGAACTATGTGTAAGGGTGTCCCGAGTGGGCTCGTGCATAGAAATGATTCTAGTATATTAAGTTTTGGCAGTATGGTCGCAGGTGTATGGAAGATTTCTAGCACCATATATATATATATATATATATATTACATATTTTCTATATTGATTGTTTTTAGAGAGTCATGAGATACTCCAGGTTTGGGACTAGAGTACTATGGTCCTGAACTGTGTTGTTTGCGACTAATTATAGATAATAAAATTGTGTCTATTGCATTAGGAATAATTGCATGAGAATATATAAATATATGTGTGTGTGTGTGCGCGCGCATATGCATTTGTATGTGGTTTGGTGTATTGGCTTTTCGCTCATTCTTTTTCTTTTTTCGGGGGTGAGGATCTAGTGTATGTTATCTATCAGGATGTGTTATATGTAGATTGATGGGGAGGACATTAGTGGAATGGATTATTTGCTGACTTCTAGATTTTTTCTTTATCTTAAAGACATCTTTAGAAGACTATATGAAGTTTTATAAGTTTCTGATTTGATGTGTTTTTGACTACAAGATGTGTTGGTTAGTTTTGCCAACTAGACTATTTGAAAGTTTTGACAAATTTATTTTAAACAGGTTTTTTTATATGAGATTTGGAGATATTCCTTTTGATATTATTTGTGGTTTAGTGATTCGTCGCCTTGGCATGTTCTTACAAAGAGAAGGACAATGGCGGGTTGTAATATCTTTAAGTTAGGTCTTTACAAGACACATGTTGGCTTCCTCCTCCTCCTCCTCCTCCTCTTCTTCTTCTTCTGTATGCTTTGTGTCACTCTCTGATCATCCAAATTACTCCAAGTGGCAATTAATGGTTTGTTTTTCTTCTTAGATTCCCCCATTTTCTTGATGAGAGTTGGGCATTCATACTTAATATGTCATAGTTCCTTACATCATAGTATTGAATCACCTTTTTTCTCCTTTTCTTTGTATGTTTTACCTACATCAATATTTTTGTATTCAATCTTTTTATAAGTAGTAAACTCCTTACCTCTTTTCTTCTTCAACAAATGGTTGAGTCTCTGTGCTAGCAATGACATATCTTCACCATCACTGCCAATCAGATTGCTCCTTGAGAATTTCCTTGGTTTTAAGTGCATTTGATTTTTCGCTAATATTCGGCTCTTAGATTGTCTTAAGATGTGACTCATATACCATTAACTTTTCCCTAAGCCAACTTAATGTGAGTTTGTTCAAGTCTTAAGCTTCTTCAATACCCATCTTTTTTGCATCCTAAGATCTTGACAAGATCCTCAACATCTTCCTTACGAGATCTGGATCTTTAATCTTTTTACTAAGTGACACAAGCTCATTGGTGATTACTGTGAACTTGTTAAAATCATTTTCAATATATTCATCAGCTTGAAACTTGAAAAGCTCATATTTTTGCAACAATGCATTAACTTTAGTTTCTTTAATTGTATTAGTTCTCTCATAGGTTTCACAGAATGTATCCTAAATTTCCTTAGCATTTTTACAAAAGGACATTAAATAAGATTCGGTCGATGCCATAGTTGTAAGAAGCAATTTTTTGCTCGGTTGTTCTTTTCAATTTGCTTCTTGTCTCCATCTAAGCATTTTGAATGACATGAAAAATCGATCTGATTGTCTCCAAATTGAATAACATGTCAAGAATCATAACCATTAGCTTTTATATGAGTTTCCATGTGCATTTTCTAATAAGGAAAGCTTAAACCATCAAAAAATGGTGCTTGATTGATTATAACATTGCTATCAGCCATTTTGCTAGGATCACTCAATTAAGCAAAAAAAATCTAATTATGATGCCAACTGTTGGTCCTACATAAGTAACTAAGAAGGCGGGTTGAATTGGTTACTCCTTTAAAATTATAACTTTTTGCACAAAATAAAAAACCTTTGATTACCTAGATTGATTAGGAATGATATTAACGTATGCAATATAAGAACTTAAACCAATAAGTATTAAATGTGCAAAATGAAAAAAGAGAGGGAATAAAAGCTGAGACAAGCGATATGTAGTAGTCTGGCCCTGTACCTACGTCTACTCCTTTAGTTCCAAGCTAGAGACCCTGTAATCCATACGGGTGTGTTCTACTATTCCAATCAAAACTTAATTACAAATAGTTCATAACTCACTCTACTTAGCTTTCCTGACAAAATTAAATAGAGTTGCAACAGGATGAAAGTGCACAAAATCATATCATAGTTTGCAATAATGTTTTTAGGAGTAGAATGAAAGTGCACTGAGGTTCCTAAATGATTCCCATTTTCATTGCAATTTTTATTCTTAACCAAAATGGAACCTCCAAAAGAATCGGACGGCCCAATCGGGGCATTCTTCCTCTTTGGACATTTAATGAAGAAATGCCCAAGTTGTTTGTAGACGAAACAAATGGTAGTGGCTTTCTTAGGGTAATCCTAGATTTTGTGCTTAGCACTTGTATTGCAACTAAAGGCATTATTTTGGGTAGTTCTTTCCTTTGCACTTCATACATGTTACTTTGATCTTTGGCGCATCTTTCTTCTTACTTCTAGTTTCCTTAAAACTTCCAAAGGACTTGAACTTCTTTGCCTTGAAACCTAAACTTGCTCCATTACAAGACTTCTTTCCGAATGCAAAAACTTTCTTCTCAGGTGCCTTGGTCTTCCTCTTCTTAGCTCCTTCTCCCATCTGAGCTCTCTTTACTAGTTTATGGAAGTTTCTTATGTCAAATTCCTCCAGCCTCATGTGTAACTCCTCATCTAGTCCATTCAAGAAAACTTGCCTCTTCAGCTCCTCACTATGCTAGTAAGAGTTTGGTGCATATTGTAGCAGGTGGTTAAACTCGATTTCATACTTCTCAACAGTCTTGCCTCTCTAAGAAATGTGCAAAAAGTTTGCACGAAACTGCATTCGTAAACTTCTTAGAAAGTAGTTCTCTAGAAACTAATGTCGGAACATGGCTTAAGTGATTGGTAGTAGCATCCCATGGATCTTTGATTCCCACCATACTCTTATATTAAATTATAGCATACAAGTACCATAATCGAGTCAAAGATGGTATATAATTCAAATGCAACAAAAGACCTTTCTACTCCTGCCAACCAATCGTCGACTTAATCGAGCTTACCGAAAGCTTTGTTGGAATATTGGTTAATCTTGATGAAGTTAGGCATAGTACTTCTGTAGGGTCTTGGTGATGGTGGTTGTGGTAGCAAAGCGGTCTGTGATTGGGCCGCTGGAGGTGTTGCTACTTTGGGTGTGGCTTCTTAAGCATTGGCAGTTGGGGGTAGAGTGGGTATTGGTACATTGTGAGTTTGTTAGATGAATATATTTATCAAGTTTACGAGTTATCCTTTAGCTACGAAGACATTTCCTTATTGTTTGGTGATGGTGCCACTTGTTGGTTCTTTGGGTTTATGGGCGAGTTGTTGGAGTCACATTGTTTGTGATTTCTATTTCTTCTTGGTCAACTATTTAACATTTAACTTAGGTAAGTTTTGATCTTTCTTTAAGTTATTAATCTATGTAAAACTTTTGGAAATCACGAAAATTTTCTTTAACAAAAAGCATAAATGTTTGGTAAAGTGTTCATGAAATTGTAATGAAACTCATAAAAAAAATGCAGGAAGTGAAATTCAAATTAAAACATGAGGAATTTTCATTCATAGAAGAAACATTCATGGGTTGGAACCTTTACGAGTCAATGAAACACACTTCATAAGGACACGTTACAAAGAAAGACATACACTTGGAGATATAGGATATTCTTGGTCTACCTACACTTTGTTCCTAACATCCTTTGGTTTACATTAAGAAAGGAACCATTACTTGTAGGATTGCTCATCATACACTTTTAACATCATTTCACCTATTATAACCTCAGCAACCTTACGACACACAAACTCATATATTGGCAACAAAGACTATACCATTCTAACAAAAGTAGTATGCATAATTCTTCTTCTTCTTCATTGACTTCGCTTCTCAACTTGCACCTCACATCTTAGGTAGAAGGGGATCGTCGGTCGAACTCAAAGAGCCATGGTGCCTCTTGTTTTCTCCCATGATAGTGTGAAGATATTGATGAATGGTCTACTTCTTTCCTGGTCCATGTTGAAGGGGAGTAGGTGTCATGTACCTACCTTGTCTTTGTGAATATAGCTCTAGTTTTGAATCTATGATGACCACGTTGTTGTTCAGGACTTGTACTTCTAAAGTAACTCCTTGGTTTAGGCTGTGCAAAAGTTCCTGGCTAAGGTTATGGCTTAGGTCTTCCTCCCAATTTGGCATGGGAAGCTGTTCTCCTATAGCTTCTTTTGGGTCTTCCTCTTCCTCACCTTCCATGGCTTCCTTTTCTTCCTTTTCATCTTCCTGCATAGGTTCGTCTTTAACCACATCCTTGTTCTATCTAACATTTGGTAGAAGGGGCACCAGTTGTTTCTCATGGCCGTCTCTTAGCCATTGGCTATGATTTGCTAGATCATCATGTGCATAAATAAAGAGGAGGCCTAGTGCTCTCTAAGTTTGAAAGTCAGGAAAGTAGGGGTTCCCTTATTCCTTAAGACGAAGGTCATTTCCTATAGCATCGATTCTCCATAGAAATAGGTCATAATCCTTTCAATTCCATCACTTCCAACTCAGACCAATTTTCCTCCTCATGAGCCATGCTTTATTCCATCTATGAGATCCTCCCATATTGTATGCCTCAATCCTCTTTTTCCCAGTCCAAACATTCTTGGTTGAGCAAGGTCTTTCTAATAGAGTAAAATCTTCAAACATAACTAATCCATAGTCGGTAGTTTGTAAAAGATTCTTCGAAGCTTTTTCTAAATTATTTGGCCCTTCCCTTCACTTCTCTTAAGGATATCTATTCACAAAATAAGAAAAGTCAATCCTTAAAATTCAACCTTTTATTCTATCCACCTATCTATACCAACGTCTATTTCTTACCTTCTCTTTACTTAAGTCTATAAGTCCAATTCTATTGTCATTATTCCTAATTCTTGTTGCTCTAATTTCAACTTAAACTGTCACGCCCCAAAGGGCACCCTAGATGTATGATAGTTCGCCTCATACAATATTGAAGCTTAGAAATGATTACCTTATTAAAACAAAAGTTTAGATATTATACGCAAGGCATACTTTTACAACAATAGAAGACGTTAGTGAAGTTATGTAATTTAAGAAGATAGTAGCATACAAGAATCTCTAAACATAATTTATATCTTCAAACGATCAAAGTCGTACAATTTAAAGGGGCATACCTCCGTCAAAGTCTCAAAAGTTAGATATCGTCAAGTCTTTCAAAAGTAAACAAATATATATAAAGGGATAATCACTATGTAAGGAGATTTTTATGGAAGTTTACACCCAAATTCTTCTTATAAACTTCTTTCAAAAGCTTCCATTTAAAGATGTGACCGGGTAAGCCATTATAAGATTTCAGACCCACCCGACCCATTAAAAATCCTATGGGGTTTTAAGGTCGGGTTTTGATTATATAACAACCTCGATGAATACCCAATAACCCGGCATTATAATTTTAAAAAATAAATAAATATATTACTAAAGGGGTTAGGAGAGGAAAGAAAACACAAAAGAGCTATCATCTTTTTTATCTCCCAAAGATATTTTTTTCTTTTATATTTATTAGATTAATTATGAATTTTAGAACTTTTTATTAAATTTTATTCAAGTCATATTTGTTGTGGAGATTAATATTATTTGCTATCTGTTGTATTTTAGTTATTGCAAGAGATTTAATTTAACCATATTTTAAAGATATTATACAGTGGCAAAAGCAATATATGTATTTAAATATTGCATAATGAATGTGGTCCACAATTTTTTCTATCAACCCCACATGCATCTTTTTCATTTTTTAATGTATAGGAAACTTGTGTTAGAAGCACTGGCTTTTCTTTAAATTAGTATAAAATTTTGAAAATAGATTGAAAAAAAAAATAGGGTCAAAGGGTTATAGGGTCAGGTCCCGTGTTTTAAATCAAACCCTATAGACAGGTTTGAATATGGCATCAAAACCCTATAAGATTATAGGGTCAGGTTTAGTAGACCTTATAAGGTAGCGGGTCAGGTTTTAGATTCTTATAATCCGTCTGATACCTGACCCAGTTTCTCTACCTCCGTTCCTAATAGTCATTACTTGAGAAAATCTCCTGAGGGTACAGCCATAGGTAGTCTTATGTCAAAAGAAATTGAAGGAGTATAAGCATATCTGGCTTAGAGAGTAAATTCTTGCAACAACATATCCATCACAAATAAAAATCAACTAAGTTTGTTAAGAACATATACATCAGTTAAGCAAACATATAATGCATTATCTTTATAGTTAGCTTTATTCTTTATTTATTATTCTTTTTATTCTTTAAATTCTTTCGGAAATAATTAAGGTTCTTTGTGGCAAAATAAAACTAACTTAATGTAAGGTCCTTTTTAGTAAGCTTAGTGCAGTTGTACTATATTTTAAACCGTGATTCAATTGAATAACCTAAGAAATTTTCGAATAGTTCCCATCGTGCCTTAAATCAAGCTCATTGTTACTACTAATGTTTTACCTTGTTTACCTTAGTCTTAAACGGCTTAAATCAAGAAGCAATCAAACCCACAATCTCAAACATAATCTCAGCCCCTGACTTTACAAAAGAGTTTTCTAAACTTCTAATCTTTAAACCTTAATTTATACTTTTAATTGTTATTTTCCTATGTCTAAACATCGATGACAATATTCAATTTAAGTGTTCAGGAATAGACTAAAGAAGAGATTAAGCAAGATTAAGGGTCGAGATTAGGACTAATAAAAAATTAATCAATAATAGAGTAAATGTGCATCATTGATCACTTTTCTCCCCACAACTATAGGAAAATAATGAAATGGTAAAAATTTGACCAAAATTTTTCAAAATTTTAAGATGAAAATCATCAAATAACTTAATTAAACATGTATGCACATCATCATCTTACTTATGAGTTAAATTTACTTTGTTGAAATCACTCTATAATATCTATGTGGAGTAGTTTTACTTATTATTTAACTTGAGAATTTAGAGCTGGAATTGGCTTAAGGTCCCTAGTAAGGCTACTCAATTTATCATAAAAAAAAAAAAACTTAAATGATCTGCATGGTTTCCATTTATGCATTTCAAGAGCTTTATAGTCTTTAGTGAAGATTCAAGTGATATTTTTAACTTCATGAATTTTACTTGTGCTATTTCTAATAGTAAAAATTAAAACAAAAATGACTATACACTTAAGGTTGATATAGGCAGGGGCTAGTCCTTCAAAAGAATAATTTGTTGATCCTTCTATCAATTTTAAATAAGTCATAAAAAAAAACAGAAAGATAGGAGCAAAAACACCTCCAAAGGTAAGAGAAAAGAAGAAGCAGGCAAAAACCTTCCTCTCTGCAACTTTAAGTATACAAATAATGAATGAAAATGAAATGAAAGCATAAATAAGGAGGATGATTCAAGGGATGAGTTGATGTGCATGCCTTCATTCTTGAGTTTAATACTTACAGAGATAATTGAGGGACTATATACTTTTAAATATAAGGGGATAAAAATTGATCAAGTCTCTCTTACTTTGTCTAACCTTTTAAATAATTTTTGCTTTAGATTCTAATATAAACAATTGGGGTAAAATTTGATCTACTTAGATAAATCTAGTGATTTTGGCAAAAGTAACTTAAGCACATGATGTGGTAAGGTTGTATGAAGTTATTTTTGCAATAGGGTATTGAGTTTATTGGTGATTGAGCTTAACTGATCTAGTCAAAGTCTATTCATAACTTATTCTCCTATTCAAGAAGCTTTACTTTGTCCTTATAAAATGATTTTTTGCTTGCGGACAAGCAAAAGCTGAAGTGTGTGGGAATTTGATAAATCTTTTATACTATATTCTATATATAGGAATTCATACTTTACTTGATCTATTTTTAGATAAATTCCTATGATTTTGTGCTTTTATGGGTTAAATGTTGTTTTTTAGCGCATAAGATCAAGAAAAGAAGAAATAAAATGATTTGAACCAAGATTGAAGCAAAACAACAACAATATTTGAAGACAAACTCAATCAAGGCTGTCAAAGACCCCAATCGAGGATAAGAAAACAAGGGAAAAAGTACAAATCGCACCATCAACCGAGCCCTCGATTCATACCATAGTTTATACAGAGATGACTGCACCTTGTCATTCATGATATAACTCTAATCGTGCTTAAGAATTGAGCTTGCAATTCCACCCGTGGTTCGAACTACATTAAAATCGTGCATCCGATGAAAAGACATAGCATAGATTGTGGCCAATCTTTGAGCCCACGATCCAAGCCAAAAAAAGTGACCATGTCCTTGTTGTCATGGACACATAGCCCTAATTTAAAGTGCATGAAGATAAGGATAAAATCGTTATAAAGAATCTACCATATCAGTGAATAAAATCTTCATGATTTCTATGATCTATCACTTATAAATTAGCGCGAAAGGATGTGTAATAGCATGTTGTACCATATGTAACTAATCTCTTGACATTGAATAGAGTAGAGAGAGAAATATATCTTCTTGCTAAAGATTTGAGTTTTCTAGGTAAATTCATATTAAACTCGACATCTATTCTCTTGAGACGTGCTTAATGTTTACATTTATAGAGAAATAATTATCTTAACTTAGGGTTTGTGAATCCAAGACGTGATTCATGTAATTTTAAACGTATTGTAATTAAAAATTGATTGGGTACTTGTATCTAGTAGCTTAAACTTTTTTTTTTTTTTGTGGGTCAATTGTGTGGTGCACCTTTTAGATTCATATTTGATTTCAACTGAATAATCAATAGATCATTATTTTGAGTAGATCTGAGTTGCTAATGAAGTTTCTTATAATCACTTATAGATAGAGATGATGAAACTTTCTATCATTTGGTTTTAAATTCATTAAAATGTGTTTTAATCAAAGGATTCTTATTCTTTATGCAGATCTAGATTACTGCTAGCTTATGAAGAGATTCTCATAGTCTAATCTAGATCTAGAGTTTTTGACCATAAGAGAAGTTTTAATTTACTTTAGTAAATACGACAATACAAGTAAACCCAGGAAACAACTCTTCGAGTTTGTTAAGAAATCATATAACGAGGACCTAGTGAAGCAAATCCTAAGCTTTGTCTTACATTTACAAACCTATATTCTTAATTTTTCCCAAAAAACATGTAGTTAAGTAGTTTTGGCCTTAGCTTAGCTTTTTCATGTTTATAATGTTCTTCTAAATCTTTCTCTGGCTAAATAATAGATGAAGGAGTACGATAAATGGTAACAATCCCCAAGGAATACGTCTTATTACTTTTTATGCTACTTCCATATAACACCTTGACAAGATCATTCAAGTCTCAGGATCCCTAGGGGCAGATTACACCCAAATTTGTAATTAAGTTCAATTAACAAATTTTGCAAGTTTTATCCTATATGGACTCTCGAAGGTAAGTATATTTATTATTTCCATATTTACACAATTAGAAACTCAATAGCTTGTAGCTCATACATGATCCTAGTGATGTTGTTGAAAATATAATTTCTACTAAATGCCTTTGTAACAAGTTAAGAAAACTTAGGCACATGAAAAATAACTTCGAAAACTTTGTACTGAAATTTATTCCTTATGACTTAAAATGAAAGATTCAACTTGAAATAATGTTATACTTTATTTTATTCTTTGGAAATTTTTTTTTTAATTTTTATTTGAAAATTTATTTGTCAAAATGGATTTTTATGTGTTTTCAAGAGAAATTTCAAGTTGTAAAAATCTCTAAAACTTATGTTTATGTTTTAACGTTTCAAGAAACAAGAAATTGGTTTTGTTTTCAAATTTTTCTGTTTACAAAGGTTTTCCTAAATGTTGAAAATAAGTTTTAGAAAATATTTTGCACAACAAAAAATTGTCAACATGTGAGTTTTAGGAAATTTACTTTAACATTATAGCAACATCACTATTTGCATTTATGTATATAAACATAACACAAGAAAAAATATGCAATATTAAAGATGAACTTAAAGTATAAAGTTGATATGGATAATAATAAAAATACAAGGATAATCCAAAATAAAAACACGGGAGTCTTGGCTTATAATTAAGGCTCTCTAGGACTTGAAAAAATCTAGTCACTATGTAAAATAAATAAAGGAAATAAGATGAAATAAAGTAAAGTGGAAGCCTTAGATTTTAGTTAAGACTCTCTGAGACTTGAAATGATCCAGTTTCCTTCAGACTTGAATATAGATAAGTCCAATACTAGAAGTTGATTAGTCTTATTGTGATTCGAAATGGATAAGTCTAAACATGAAAATAAATTACTTGAAAGTAAAAAGCATAAATAAACAAGTTAAATTAGTTAGTAATATACTCTAAAAAGTATATATATGTAAAAAAACTTATATATACTTGTATAAAGTTAGATTAATCAACATGAACATAAACAAAGCTTGAGTCATGTATGATATTCAATTTTCATCCTTAGCTTTTGAGCATCATGGGGAAAATTTTCTTTAGGATTTTGCATGAATAGTTACATGATCATAATATAGAACAAGTGTTTAGATGTTTTACCTAAATAAATTGAAATGAAGATGTGTGTGTATGAGGAAGAGAGAAAGAGTTGAGAAACAAAGAGAGAGATATAGGGTTGGTGGAGATGTTGTTGTTAGAGAGGCAAAGGGGAAAATTTTTTACAGAAAAAAGAGAGAGTTTTGAGAGTGTAAAGTGATGTTGTAAAGTAAAAATGAGAAGGAGGAGTAGTGTATTTATAGAGAAAAAATTAGTGAATTAAAGTATGAAAATTAAAAAAGAAAAATAAAAATGAGAGAGGAAAAAAGAGGGGGTGGGGGGGGGGGGGGGGTGGAGAAGGGAGAGAGAGAAGATTATGAAAAGTAAGGTGTAAAGTATGGTAGATTAGAGTATGTAAGAATAGGTTATGTAAGTGTAAGAATAGATATAAGAATATAAGAAAAAGTGATTGATGTGAATAATATTAAATAGTGAATGAATGATAAAAAAGACAAATTATTTATCGATAGAATGTAAAATACATGTATAAGTTGTTGTAATTTACGTTTTCATAAACCGATAAAAATTTATTAGATATTACAATGATGAATTAATATTATTTAATTATTAATTGTTTGTTGAAATATTTTATCTTGATTTGCATGTCGATGATCAAATACGAAATCCATCATAAAAAAAATGTCCTAAAAGGTTAAGGTTTGGAAACTCCTACTGTTTTAGGGTATAAACTTTATACTCAACTTATTCTTAAGATTTCATCACTTATCTAGTTTGTCTAATATTTTAGGGTCTTAGAATCTGTCGGATCGAGTCTAGGGTTTATCGGATTAGAGTTGACTCAATTTGACTTTAGGGTTCTAGTTCCAGTATCGATTTTAAGGTTTTACTTGTAAGATTATCATAAACTCTAGGCGTTTAAGATAAACCTTAAAGAACTTGAACATCTTGATTTAATCCTCGTGAATCATATTCCTATTTAGTGGAACATATGCATACATTATCCAAATGAATTAATCATTAGATCTAGGCCTTGAAAATCTGTTAAAACTTGATTTGATGCATGCTATTATCGAACTATGATGAAACCATAACCTTTTTCCTAATGTACTGATACTCTCTAAGGTTCCTTCTAGATAAGACTTAGCTTCATGCAGTCTTCTAGTATGCTCTCCAAAGTTCTCTTTGGATTGTCTATTTGCATCAAAATACTTATTACTAAACATTCTAGATAAAGCTTTAGGTAACTTGATACTTATTCATTTTTCTTCTTTTTCTCTAAACTGTACACTTGATAGATTTATTAATAATTCATCTACTCTTATGTTATCATCAAAATTACTTTATATAGAACTTAACATTCTACAAATTCAACACCATAAATTTTAATGAAATACATATCTAACCACCTAATTAGCTAAATTTAGTTTACCATCTTCAAATTTGCTAAATTAACATTTTAAACTAATCTAGCTACTTCCTAAGCCTATTTAACCTCTAATTACATCTTAAGGCCCTAACCAAATGATCAATCTAACCCACTAACCATCTTAACCCTAAACCCACTTAAAAATCTTCTAAAACCTAATACATCACTATTCTTATCCATTTCAGTTTTCCAGAAAATTTAATATAAACATTATCCTTTTATCAACCCATAAGCTCTAGAGTAGTCTCAATACTTCCACCTAATGTCCTTGTCTTTGTCTTACTCTCTTTTTGCTAAATGAAACTCTAATACATTCTATAGCAAGCACCACTTTTGCAATGCCCCAAAGAATATCCTAAACATAGCAGCCTGTCGCACACAATATTAAAGCTTAGTAATGACTACCTTAGTCATGCAAAAGCTTCGATATCATGTGCAAGGTGAGATTATATGACAATAGGAGATGCTAGTAGAGTTAGGCAATTTAAGAAGATGGCAATATAGATAGCATTCAAGAATTGCTAAACATAACATCATAATTTGAAGATCAGTCTTACAATTCATAAGGGCATATCCTTACTAAATCTTAAAGAATATTACAACTATCGAGTCTCGTCAAGAGTAAAGCTCTAAAAAAAAAAAATTAAATACTACTAATGGAGATTTCTATGGAAGTATATGCCAAAACCTTCTCGTAAACTTCTTCCAAAAACTCCCAGTACTCTTTAGTTATTACTTAGGTAAAGATTTCCCTCGACTAAAGCCATAGGTATTCCTGCTGCAACAAAAATCTAAAAGGGTATAAGCATATCTATTTTAGTGGGTAAATTCCCACAAAAACGTACTCATAAATAATCAATCAAGTTATGATTCAAGCACATGAAATGTATCATTCATATGAAAAGTCAAATACATATGATTAACTGGAAATCTTATGCAGAATGGATTTATGCTCTCCATATCAAGGGTTTGGGGATTGTTGCAGACCCATATGAGCACCATATTTTTGTAGATTTTTAGACTTCTACTTGCCAACATTTTTGTAGACTTTCTGGCTCCTACTTGCCACCACTACAAATCTATGTTCCTGCACAAGAGAATAGTAACGAAAATGATGAGACTCAACTTGTGTCATGCATGATCAAATTATTAATCTACTTCCAATAGAGTTATTTCCAATTTAGAGGTGACCATCTAGGTTCATACAAGTATGCCAACATGATATCAAAACAAGACATTAATCAACAATTCAAGTCTCGATATGCTTACTTTTCATTTGTCAAGCACTACAAAATATATACATAACCCCCGATAATCCCACACAAAACTTCCATTTTTATCTTTTCCTATTTTCTAGTGCTTCTATATTACAAGTACATAAAAGAATACGAAAAAGCAAAGAATAAACTCCCTTAGCCATTAAGATCGTTTCTTATTCCAAATAGTCTTGGGGAAGGAAGACTCATAATGCTCGTCATTCAAACAAAAAAAATACTCGGAATGATTATTTTGTATAAGTTTTATTTAAAATTTTTAATTCTATTGATTCTATTTGTGGTAGATTTCCTAATTACTAAGTTTAAACCTTAAAACGGTTACATCAAATTCATTTTAACTTCAATTTTCATGTATAAGTAGTCAATTTTACTTGCTTCGAATGCTCTATTCATTTATAAAGTTATTGTAAACACTTGAGGTCAATTAGATATGGAAACTTGTGGGGTCAGACTGTGTCTATATTTTATTTAGGTTTATTTTGACATTTTTTGCAAGTTTTATCTTAAGTAGACTTTCTAAGACATGTTATAATTTATCTCTATATTTGAACATATTAAGAAGTCAAAAAGTAGTTCACAACCATGCATGATCCTAGTGATGTTGCTTGAAAGAAAATTCTTCATTGAATAGTTTCATGATAATAAAAAATTCTTAACTTTACAAAATTTCAATTTTGAAAACTTATAGTGAAGTCTCATCTCTTAATACTTATAATTAGATGAATTGATCTTTAAAATAAAATCTCTTATTTTATTCCTTGCAATTCTTGTTTAATATTTTTATTAAAACTTGTTTGTCAAAACATTGGTTTTTCATGTGTTTTTAAGAAAAGAATTTTAAGTAGTAAAATTTTCAAAATACACATTGGGTCACGACATTTGTGAAAAATAGGGGATTGGTTTTGTTTTCAAAATTTTCTTCTATACAAAATATTTTTAAGGCTTAGAAAAGTAAGTTTTAGAAAATTATTTTACATAATAAAAAATTGCCGTTATATAGAGTTCAAGAATTCATTTTAGCATTATAACAACATCACTATGAGCACTTATATACATGAACATACACCAAATTTGTGAACATTTTGCTCGGTAAAACTAACTCAAAATAAGAAGTTGACAAGGTCAAAAATGAAAATATAAGTAAAACCAAAATAAAAATATGGGAGTCTTAAATTATGATTAAGATTCACTGGGACTTAAAATAATCCAGTCACCATATATAATAAAATCAATATTAATTGAAATAAAATGGGAGTTTTAGATTTTTGCCAAGGCTCCCCCAGACTTTGAAATAATCTAGTCTCATTTGAACTTGATCTTTAATCAATTCAAGAATAGAATTGACTAGTTTTATATAACATGAAATAAATTAAGGTGCATGAAAGAAATAAAGTTATGTTAGTGAGCATTGGGCTCTAAAGATTATAAATACTTTAACATACTTATTTACATATAGAAAGTTAGATTAGTAAACAAGAATAAAGTGAACATAACATAAACATGAGCATAACATAGTATTGTGTGCCATGATCAATATGTTGTCTTGTATTTCCATTCCCTAGCATTATGTGTCATGGGGAATTTTTATGGAAATTATTTAAAGACACACATACATGAACATGACATAATATATGAGAGGTGTTTAAGATGATTACCTAAAGAGGAAAATGGAATGTGTATGGGAGGGTAAGAAAGAAAGGGGTGTCGTCAGCTGGAGAGAGGGGAAGAGAGAGAGTTTTGAGAGGAATGAGGAAATGTAAAGTGAAAATGAGAGGGGTATATGGTGGTATTTATAGAAGAAAATGAGTGAATTAAAGTATGAAAAAAATTGAAAAAGGAAATAATTTGGACAGAGGGGGGGTGGGTACAGCGATGTACATTTAGGGAAGAGAGAGAGAGAGAAGTAAAAGAAAAGTTAAGTGATAGAGTAGATATAGGTTATATGGGAAATATAAATTGTAAGAAGTAGGTTATGTAAGATATAAAAGCAAAGTGCAAGAGCAGCATATAAGAAAAATGTGAGTGATATGAATAGTAATGAATATTGGATAAGACAAATTATTTACTGATAGAAAGTAAAATACGCGTATAAGTTACTATAACTGAAGTTTTTAGTAATCGATAATATTTCATTTGATATTATATGAATATATTAATATTTTTTTAGTATGAATTGTTTGTCGGAACACTTTGCCTTGGTTTGTGTGTCGATGAGTAGATACAAATACTAATATTAAAAATCTCGAAACAATTGAAGTTTCAGAAAAACTCCTTGTTTTAGGGTATCGATCTTATATTCAACTTACATTTTAGGGTTTATACTATTTTTATAACTTATTTAATACTTTAGGGTTTTAGAAACTGTTTGATCGAATTTAAGGTTTCTAGGGTTTATATCGACTCTGAGGTTGTACTTATAAGATTATCGTAAAATTTGAGGGTTTACAACTTTATCTCCCCATCTAGTAGGAAATTTTACTTCATTTTTCTTTCAAAACAAACCCTAAAACACCACACTCTTTTTTCCTTTCAAAACCTTATAGGTATTAGTCATCTATGGTTTATTTATCTTTTAAACCACCTAAAAACCTTCATAAACCTCTATTTTTCTGTTTGAAATTAGGTGCTTATCGAGAAGGATTTTGATTTATTTTGTGAAATGAGCTTCATCAAATTCTTAAGAGTAAGGTAGTGAAGAGTTTAATATTACATTGGTACTACAAGTAAGTATTTGACCAATTTGTGTAATAATGAAATATATTAGCAAATAATAGGATATAATAGTAAAAATAAGAAAATAAAATATATGATTTAGGTAAAATATTGTGCATTTTTTAGCTTAATTGAAATATGTTGATTTTGGCATTTCTTATATGATTTAATAAATGTGTGATATAAATGTGTTAAATATGGAGAGGTGTGATATGTATTCTGTTTTAATATGTTTTATATGATTTTTCTCATTTTTCAGGATAAATTGAATAAATACAAATATAATAAAGCTGGACTAAAAATAAGCACATAGAAATGCATGCCATGTGATATTAGTGAGGTATTAAACAAATTTTTTTGGGAAAAATTCATGGAGATGATTGTTTAGTATTTTAGGATATAAATTGGAAGGTTTAGTAATTTTTCAAATTTTTTTACTATTTTTAAATGCCTAATAAGCATATTTCTTAGGAAAAATAAGTGTGATATCAAACAAATTTATTTTTGCATGAATTTTTATGAATGAAAGTTTTATATGTCTAGTAGTAAATTGCTATTTTAGCAATTTTTTAAGGTCATTTACTATCTTAAAAAAATATTTTATTTTGGATTACATAGTGAAAAATGTACTGTAGCTCGCCTTTTTCAAATGACTAAACCAATCACTTTTCTGACCACCACCCCTCATCAGCAGCCACCATTAGGAAGTGTATTTTAAGTATAACAAGTAAATCGAGCCAAACTGGACCTAAACTAATTGTATGTGTAGTTAATCCTCTGTTCCGACCATGTTTCTAAATGAAAAATCACTGTTTCGAATTAAATAATCACTTAAATGGCTAAACCAATTTGATTAGCATAGAACTATCTATAATAGGTTAGTTTAGGTATAATTTAGTTTATTAGGCTTTTCTTTAAATTAAAAATGAATAAATATAAGTTAACGGGCCAATTAGACTAATTTAGGCATAATAAGGCTAGGGCTTTTAGTAGAAAATGGAATTATTAACATATTATGGGGTTAAGTCAAATAAAATGAATTAATATGGGCCTTAACATACTGAATGAACTTATATAATGATTTAGGGCTTAAATTAGCTAAATGGACTCGAGCGGGCTAGCATATGCTTGTAATAAAATAAATGGACGTAAAGTGAATATTAGTGTTGAAATAGACTTTATTATTAAGATGGGTTTAAAGGGAACTTAAAAATCAAATTAGTGATTATTTTAGGGCCAAATGGGTCAAAATAACCTAAATAGGCCTAAGTAGTAAAAATAGGTTCAATATAAGTTAAATGATCTAAAATAGGCCAAGATAGTAAAAACAGGTTCAAGTAGACCCAAATAACCTAAAATAGACTTAGAAATTAAATTAGGTTCAACTTGGCTAATATTAATAATTTTGGATTTTAACAATTAATTTTAGGCCTAAATACTAAAATATGGTCTAAATTGATTAAATAACTATGAATGAGCTAAATTAAATAAAATTGGTTTAGAAACACAACTCTAGGCCCAATAATATGTTTTCTAGCTAATAAAGGCCTATTTACACCAAATTGATCTAAACTGAATCCTATTAAGCCTTTCTTAGCCAATTAGAGCGTAAACTTACAAATATAATCTATATCTAACTTTTTTCTTTATGGGTTTAAATTCCATAATGCAGGCCCAATACCCTTTACCTACTTCAATTGAGCATATTTCTAAAATATTTAAGTTCATTATCAATTATAGGTAATAAAATACCTAATTGGACTAAAATTCCTCCCATGTGCCTAAAAGCCTTAAAATACCTTTAATAAGCCTCAATAAGAAATTATAAGGCCTAATAGCTAACTTAGAGTCCAATCTAATTCTAATTGGGCTTGAACACAATTTTAAGATCAATAACCAATATTACTCCAAGTGGACCTAATTTCAAAATAAAGTCCAATTCCACCTAAATTTAATATACATATATATATATATATATATATATATTCCTTAATATGCTCAATTCTAAATTCTAAAGCCTATTGCCCTAACAAATCAAACAATTAAATAATTTCCATTGGTCATAACCTAAGAACCATAAAGGTCCAATACATCTAAACAATAAATTCAATTTCTAAATTCTATGGCTTAGTTTAATCATCTAAGCCTAACTACCCTAAATGGACCTAATCCATTTATAACCTAAGGCCATATAACATATAGGTCCTTACATTAACTATTAATTAATATAACTTGAATCATTAATTTGTATACCTAATTCTTATACAATTAATCTTTCTTGAATAGATATTCAACAAACCTATTGTCTTACATATAATTCTTTATCTATCGATTCATTATAAGGTATGGAGTAATATGTGCATTGTTTGCCTAAGGTGGGAATTCTCAAATGGACTTAACTCAAAGACGATCTAATAATTGAATATGTAATTTGTCCATATGTCGTTTAATCTCAGCTAGGAAGCAACAATCTTGCCAGGCAATGCTAGCATGGTAATTAGGTGTTTTAGCCACCATGGTGGCTCAGTGGATCGCTGATAGAACAAACAATATCGGGATAATGTCCATTTAGGTTCGTTGAGAAATTGTATATGTAGTTCATGACTATAGGTATCGATTGAGTTACATATAAATATGGACTAAAATAAATGGAGATGTGTAACGGTTGTGAACCCTATACGTGGATATTACATAGAGTGTTCCTTTAGAAGATTAATGTATTTAGCCTACCTTAAAAAAACCCCTTAAGTTGTTGCTACCATTCAAAACTCCCGGATTCCCATGGCTTGTTGTATGGAGTGTGAGTGGTTCTGTGTTGTTTAAATCATCTAAGTAATGAATATAAACAATTAGTTGTTGCATTACTTATAGTTTGGGTGTGTGTTCCATATGTTTGTATTGTTGTGTACTGGATTTCCACTTACTGCTATTATTTTTTAGGTATTGATGGTTCTGGTAGCAAGTATTATGATAGCATAGAGTACAAGGCTGACTTCGAGGAACTATTAGATGAGCTTAGTGATTAGGAACATAACTCACATCTTGATTTTATTTAGAATTTTATTTCCATACTTGTTATCATCTTTTAGGCTTAGTTAAGAGTCTTAGACACGTATTAAGACTTCTAGTATTTTCAGATATTTTCTTTACGATTGATATGTCCTTGGAGAGTTTAAGGAGACTTTTGATACTGATGTTATCAGATGTTATCTTTTATGATTGGCTTACTCTAAGAGTAGCCTTTTTATTAAATATTTTGTAAAATCTACATTTCCATTACTTCATTTAAAATTCTAAAAACTAAATAAACGATTTCTAATACAAAATTGGTTAGCAAACGGGATAACAAGTCTTTTAGGTTTATCTTTGTGAATAATGCTCCATTGTTATAAGTGGTAGAACTGGACACGCCTTGATTGTAATCAAGGCATGATGGTTTTAGTTGGTATTAAAGCAAATGTTTATCCTTCCGTTTGCTTTAAACTTAACAAATTAGGATGCATCTTATACAGGTGAGATGAGTGTAGGGATCAAGGTTTTTGACTTGAATGCTAGTATGATTGCATGATTTGTTGAACTCCGACTAAAAACGAGATGAAATTGAATGGATTAAACTAAAATAACCAACTTAGCTTAAATTTACCTAACATATTACCCGAACTTGAACTTTAATGTGACTTGCTTGAATTTTCTACTAGGCATGATAGGTTGCGTGTTGATTATATTGCTTTATTATTGCTTAAAACTTGACTTAACGTTAATATGGCTAATTTAAGTAGTTGCAAAAATAACTTAAAAAAACAATAGGATTAACCCTATTATTCCCTGAATTAAACCTCATTTGCTTGATTGCAATGTTTTGTTTTATACTTATTTAGATGGATAGAAAACGTAGGAAAGGCGATAAATAGCTAGAGGTTTGTTTACCATTGCCTTCACCTCCTCTAGCTCTTGCCTTTGCTCCAGCCCTTACTCTTGCACTAACCCTTATGCCATAGGTTCTGTTGGGGCATCCAGCATATATGTACACCATGTTTTAGAGACATGTTTACTACGATGTAGTAGTACCAGCAGATGATATATTAGTAGCAATAACTGTTTGTGCAGCAGTATGCTCCATAAGGAGCTAGAAAGGAAGGCGATGAGATGCTTGTTGCAAGTCGAGATAACTAAATTAGACTCCATGACTTCATTAGGCTGGTCCCTGATTTTGATGGTATGTGTACCAATCAGACTATAGCTAAGAGTTAGATTAAGGCTTTTGCTACCTATAAACTTAGTTGTTTATTTCCTTAAGAGGGATGCTTATAATTCGTGGCATTTAGCTATAGATCAGGTAGAGAGACCCATCACACGGGTGTGGTTTAAGGGTGCCTTTTTCATTCGGTACTTCCAAATACTATGATGAAGTAGATGATAACTGAGTGGTTTAGTCAATATCAAGGTAGCAAATCTATTAACGATTATTATGCAGAGTTTTACAACTTTTGAGGTTTGTGTATATAGGTTATTATGAGAAGATGAAGGTAAAATGGTTGAATGTGGAGATTAAGAATGAGGTGCAGTTATACTAGTTGATCACTCTATCTGATTGATTGCCAACGCAAAGATTGTTGAGCAAACGAAGAATGAGTACAAGGTGCACAAGGTTAAGAAGATCACCTTACTAGGCAAGAGATCGACTTCTTCATCTTACAGTGGGTTTAACAATTCTAAGTGTTTGGGATGTTAGCAAAAGAGTAAGAAGCAGTTTTTAGGCAAGAACAGTGACTAGATTTCGCTGATTAAGACTTCCACTCCTTCCTCTATCTTTGAGAGAAAATGCACTAGATGCTTTGGACCATATGATGTATCAGATTACAAGTGGAGCCCTAGAGTGTGTTTTGCATGTGGATAGAAGGGATATGTGGATTATAAGTGAAAGAATCTAATATTGAAACCTATTTTTTATGCTTATTGCAAGCAAATGGGACATCACGTATCAAATTGTAAAGGGAGGCCTAAGAATGGTTTATGAAAAAGGGAATAGGAAGATTATAGCTAGAGTTATTGCTTGGCAACGTGTTGAGGATGCTTCTTCGGTTAATACCTTAGCAGGTACGCTATTAGTTTTACTTGTTCTATTGCTAAAAAGGGAATGCAACTGAATGGGATTGAAGTTTTAAGTAAATATGTTATAAAGTTTTATTCGTTTCTATTATAAACTTAGTGGAGTAGTTGAAATTAGTGTTTGCATTACTTGTATATATGGTAGAATATGTTTTTAGTCTTGTATTGATAGGTACATCAAAATTATCTTTCAAAGAGATGACTTTAACTCACTTACACTGTCCATGTTTTTTAAAGAAACAAATTCAATAGAAACATGATAAATCCATCCTCCAAAGCTCAATACAACTAAAGATAAGCTCAAATTGTTTATTTTTAAAATTATTTTTACTTTAGTGACATTTTTATAAATTTTATTAAAATATTATATTTTATTTCCTTAACCTTTTGAATCCATGTCATAATGGTGAAAAAATTAGAATAAAATCCTTACTTTTTAAAATTTTTTAATTAAAATAATATTAATATATAAATTTAACTCACATCTAATAACACTCAAATTAATCTTACATGGACTTATAATTTAACAAACTAAATAAGTAAAAGGTTATAGCAGAGTCTTATAAAAGATATCCAAATAACACAAACGGGATCTATAGTGTCCATGACTAAAGTTGTGCTAAATTAAAACTATTGTTGTTAAAACCGGCTTAGATCGGCCGATTCAACTTGGTTCGACCAAAACCGGCAGTAATGCGAGGTTGGATCTCACATAAGTCTTGTTTTTTCATCAATCCAGTGAGACCCGAATTGATCCGATTAACCCGAGCAATCGAACCGAGAAACTAAGACGTCGAACTGGTCGACTCGAACAGGTTGACCCGGGCTGAAAAAACAAAAAGCGAAAACTAGAAATTCAATTATTTATTCATACTTTATTATAAATTTATAAAATATGGTTATTATATCATGTTTATTTAATAATTAATTGATTAATTTGATCCAAATATAGATTTAATTAAGTGATATCATATATATTAATTTTTTATAATTAAATTATCCCTTATATTTTTATTTTCTTATGACTCCTGGTTGAACCTGGTTCGATCTCTCAACCCTTAACCCCCTAGCTTGTTCGGGTCAAATCCTGGTCCAATTTTGACAACATTGAATTTTAAACAACTCATTTTCATCTCAATAGAAGAAGAAAGGCTTTAGTAAATATTATACTCATATACAATATATATGTAGTGAGTAATTATTAATAATTTTCTAATATATAGCTACATGGATAGTAGTTAGTTTAGAAACCAATGTTGTCGAACTTTGACCGATCCAACCAGTTCAACCAGGATCAGCCATAAAAGCAGATCGATTCATGCATTTCGCCTAGATTGACTAGAGCGATTAGATCGTGAATTGATTGACCCAATCTAGGAAAAAAACTTACTAGAATTTTAAATACATATTTATATTATATTATAAATCTATAAAATGTAATCATTATATTATGCTTTGTTAAATTTTTAAGCATGCCTTGTATGGATTTAATAGTTAGTTAATGGATTTGATCCAAAAATAAATC
Source organism: Combretum micranthum (assembly GCA_024138025.1). NCBI lineage: Eukaryota > Viridiplantae > Streptophyta > Magnoliopsida > Myrtales > Combretaceae > Combretum > Combretum micranthum. Next base: position 15,247 of record JAMXBD010003711.1, on the reverse strand, counting down.
TAATCAAATAATGTTATATACATTTGTTTTTTATAATGTGCTTAATATATCTACTTTTTATTGATCCTGGCTCAACGTTTAGTTGAATCTAATTTGACTCAAGGACTCTTGACATCCTAACATGTTTGGATCAAAACTTTGGTTCGATTCTAACAAATTATCAACTATCTTATCTATATATTAAAATATATGTGTACATATGCAACACATGTACTAGCGATCCTATATTTTTCTAAGTAGGTTTATTTATTTCATCATATTCGGATCATTTTGGTACCATATTTGTTTTATTTTCAAAAAGACGTTTTTGAAAAAACTGATAATATTACTTATAAACTTTTTGAATAAATATAATATATAATACAAATAAATTATAAATTCATATTAAATACAAATAAAATATAAATTAAAATCGAATAATCCAATCAGATACTAAATCGTTGCGGGGAGGGAAAACATTTTGAAGTTGAACGGCAACTCAAAACTTCTCCGCATGAGTGGCGACGCTGAGAGCACCAATGACGACCGTTAGCGACTATCAATAAAACTGATCAAAGCATGAAACTGAAGAAAGACGCGATTTTCATCTGCAACTCAACCATCAAATCCTTCTTGGACAAGAAAGAACCTCTGGAAGCACTCTCTGCGTACAAGAAAATCTATTCAGAGACAGCCCTTTTACCCAACAACTACACCTTCTCCTTCCTCCTGACCGCCTGTGCACGTCTCTCCGACACGTGCTCTGGCAAGGTTTATCATACCCAAATCATCAAACTGGGTTGGGAATCGTACGACTTCGTGCAGAACGGTTTGATCCATCTCTACGGTACATGCGGTGTTGTCGAATCGGCCCGGAAGCTTTTTGACCGTAGCTCGAACCGGGATGTTGTCACTTGGACAGCTCTCATTAATGGGTATGTGAGAAGTGGTGAAATTTGCATTGCAAGGGACATGTTTGATAAAATGCCGCAGAGAAATGATGTTGCTTGGAGTGCTATGATTGCTGGGTACGTCCACTGCGGGATGTTTTGGGAAGCTTTGGAGTTGTTTAATGCAATGCAGTTGGACTCGCGGGGGTCAGGTGCCCGTCCGAACCATGCTGGGATAGTGAGTGCATTGACTGCTTGTGCTTTCCTTGGTGCATTGGATCAAGGGAGGTGGATACATGCTTACATTGATAGGATGGGGTTTCGGTTGGACAGAGTGTTGGGTACCGCACTTATCGATATGTATGCCAAGTGTGGGTGCATTGATATGGCTTGTTTTGTGTTTGACTCGATGCCGGATAGAGATGTTTTTACCTATAGTTCTTTGATTTCAGGCCTAGCTAATCATAATAGAAGTGATCTTGCACTCGAGATGTTTAAGAGGATGCAGAATGAAGGGGTTGTTCCTAATGAGATCACGTTCATATGTGTGTTGAGTGCATGCAGCCGGATGGCTTTGGTGGATGAAGGGGTCAGGATATTTAAAAGTATGAGCGAGGTGTACGGTATCGAGCCTAAGCTTCAGCATTATGGATGTTTTGTGGATCTTTTAGGAAGAGCTGGAATGCTAGAACAGGCGAAGGAGGTTGTGAGAACAATGCCCTTTGAGCCTGATTCTTATGTATTAGGGGCGTTGCTCAATGCATGCACAGTTCAGGGTGATGTTGAATTTGGTAGAGAGATCATCCAGAGGTTAAGACAAGTTAGACTTGATCATAGTGGTGTACATGTTCTGCTTTCAAATATGTATGCATCCACTAGGCAATGGGATGATGTCCTAGGAGTGAGGAATGGAATGGAAGAGAGCCAGGTGATGAAGGTGCCAGGATGCAGTTTGATTGAAGCGGATGGTTTAGTTTATGAGTTTGTTGTTGGAGATAGGTCCTATATGTTCATGGAGGAGATCATGTCCTTATTGTTTGGGATTGATAAGCACTTGAAATCCCTTGATCTTGATAATGGTAATGATAAAGAGGATGATATTGGAGTTTGTGGAGCAACCATCTGAATTTTTTGTTTCATCTGAGGCTAAGTGTGTTTTGCTCCGAAAAAAGCTCATCTTTTCATGTGTTTGTTTGTGGAAAATATGTATACAAGAAGAGCAAGAGGGCAGAGTACATAAGAATCTAAAATTATACTTGAGCTTCTGCCTACTTGCACCTTTTCCCTGGAGTTCTTCCATCCTTTCTCAAACTTATCAATTTTAACCTTGCAAGGATAAATATTGCCTTTACTTGTCACCAAAGCAGCTGAATGAATTATTAAACACATCACAGGTTTGATATCAATGTCCCTCCTACTTAGCTTTTACATATTGGTTTGCCCAGTTGTCATTAATGCATTTATCCTGGCATAGCTGGATTCACTGAACGCCATTTTCCATCCTGATTCTTTGGTCTTCTGAGTGATCTTCTGATACACTCTTGTTGATATATGATAGCTATGAAACTGGGACCTGTAAATTAGATTGTGACCATCTAACAAGAAGCTTTAATTTGACAATATCTATAGCAATATCAGTTATCTTGTCCATTTGACACCTTCTAGAAGAGAAGCAAAACTGAAAGATGAAATAATCTAGAGTTGATTTATGGTGATATTAAAGTTTACATCAATGTAGTTTCAATAGAGAGATCTATCCATGGATTCGCAAGGTAGACTCTTTGCTTTATTTGTTGTTTTAAGAGGACAGATATGACATGAGCATTCCATATCAATATTCTTATTCCTATCAATTATGGTAATTTCATTTTTCATCAATGCTGTATGGGCAACATGATGAAGCTTATTTATTATCCTCTATGTCAACATAATGGAGTCAAATTACTAATAGAATGTATTAGGATTCACTCAATTTTTATCTGCATTTTTGCAGCCATGTGCCCTCTATTTGCAATATTTCTTCATTATGTTGTGCAATAAAATTTCTACTTATGATGTATCCAACTTAACACCTTAAAATTAAATAAATAAAAGGAGGATCTGTTCCCGTTGCCATCTAATGTCTAAATTTATGAAATTTTATCCTTTTCAAGTACTATGCATATGGCTTTTTCTAACTTCTTTTCCATTTCCAGACGGTTTCTACCACCCAACCTTCTCTAGATCAGAGGTCAAAGGTTCCTTTCACCTTCTACATGTGTACAATTTAAGTGTAAAATAATAGAATTAAAAAGGCTCATATCAACTATATAGTATCATGATCTCATCTGTGACTCTTGCTTGGTTGTGCTTTCCATGTTGAGATAGGGCTGTAAAAAAAAAAAAAAAAACCGACCGAACATGAACCGAACCGAACCGAACCGTGAAAACGGTTTTTTTATAATTCGGTTCAATTCACGGTTTGGTTCAAAGTAGGGGATTCGGTTCGTGGTTTGGTTCGCCACCATAAACCAAACTGTTGTACAATAAAAAAAAAAGAAAAAAGAAAAAGAAAATTGCACCTTGTTTCAATTGTCCATAATAGCCCAGCCCAAAAATAGTTGTGAATAATGTATGGAGGGGAAAGGGAATGTTTTGGCAAACTTGAAATAAAAAGGATGTTTCTAGTTGTTTGTGTTAACAAATTATCAATATAATATGGGCGCGTCCAGGTGGAAAGAAAGAAGGAAAATAGAGTTTTGTTTGGCTCCAATTCGTAGAATTTTTTAATTGCTCCCAAGCATTGTGTTTACATGGAACAACAAGACAACCTAGCAATGTTGGCTTTGTTTATTTTGGTATTTTAAACATGGAAATGAATTCCTGTCCGCATTGGCCCTTAATAAAGATGCATAAATTTGTTTATAACAAAATAAGTATATATGTTTTTGTTGTAGATATGCCTAACAAAAATAGTTCATGAGAAAGCAGCAAGTCTGTTTGATCTGTTTGAGTCATAGAGATTTGAAGCTCATTGTGGGAACTAAAGCAAAACGATTCATCTTATTGATCCTATTTTTCTTTATTTAACATAATAGCTTCAGACAAATGGTCTTATATCAGTATAATATACTATCCATAAGAACTTGTTTATTGTTATTTGTTTTAATTCATTCAAGGAAACGGTTCGAACCGTTAAGCAAACCATAGCAATCTTTTTTTTTCCAAAAAATGTATGAACCAAACCGTATGTTTAGGTTCGGATTGAAAAAATAACCGATCCGTATTATTATGGTTTGGTTTGATTTGGTTCGATTTGATTCGGAAGGTGAACTATACCAAACCAAACCATACCGTGCACACCCCTAGTTGAGATACTAGACTACACAATATTCTAATTACTTTTGCTCATTTAGGTTCCGTAAGATCAGTTCAGATTAATAGCTTAGCTGTTCTTATTGACGGACTTTTTCTTTCATTTATTCACCGTGCCATGTTATTAGTAACTATGTGTTCATTTCCAGTATTTTCTGTCAATACTGTATTAACAGATGTTAGTTCATTCCTTAAAAAATAGACATTTATATTAACTGATATAAATGTTGTGATTCTGATTATTGAGTCTGAAGCATATTGCTGGGATGATGAGTAAGAACATATGTTTGATGAGGGTCTCCTTGTATATTTTTGAAGCTAGTAGAAAAGCTAAGCTGATGAGTTTGTAGTAACCCAAGAGGCATATACTTACTTGCCCATGCATGATTCATCAAATGATTTCTCTTTTACATTTCACTTCCTGTATCTTGGTTGTTTCTGCTCCTTTGTCTCCTTAAGGAGATCTTGCTTTTCAATTAGATGCTTCATAATGGTAACCTCCTACACTTAATTCTCAACTACCATGGAAATAAAGTGGTGCACTTTTCTTTTACTTTCCTGACTAGCTTGACCTTAACAGTTGAGGATCGATCTTGAATAGTTGCAAACTGGCCAAAGACAGATTTAAACAATTCCATTTCACAAGCTATTAGAATCCCAAAGTACTTCTGGTGTTTGGTTGGGGCCTCTGCTCCAGTTCTCTGCACTTGGTGTCACTCATTTAAGCTGCCTGCCTATGGAACATTTCCCAGATTAGATGAAGCTTCATGCCGTTGGCTTTGATCAGGTTGACACCTTCAAGCAGCATGTTCCTTGGCATGACCTGTGCAGATGGTTTGAACTAAGCAGCTTGTTCTGCTTAACTTCCTCTAGGTGCTAGTTTTCTGATGTCATTTATTGCATCCTCCTGCAGGGCATCACACAATGGGGGAGAACAACAAACTCAAATCTTGGTCCATAAGAGTTCTCTTGAAAACTAAATACTTCTTCAGAAAATCCACATTAAGATTAAATAGAGTAGTAATTTCATCTCCTTGCAGAATAGAAACAGGCTGTTATGCAAGCAAAGCATTTCTGAGTACGCAAGCATCCTATTGGAGTTGATGTTGTAGTAGTTGTTACAGCAATAGTACATTTGTGTTCAAGCACTTGCCAGTATTGCAAAAGTGAATTTGATAGGATAGATTATAGGACCTTCAATACCAAAAACTCCCCTTCTCAATCTTTATGTACTCTAAATGATCATTCAATTTACTCAACTTCTCAAGACTAATTCTCATGAATGCTGTGACCTACTGGAGACTTGGGTCGGTTATCATTGCCTATTCATCTCTTTATATCTTAGATCGACCCTCTGCCTTATGCTTCCTCTTCTCTATTTTTGCTGATAATTTTGGTTATTTTGAGGATTTTATCTATCTTCCATTGTCAATATATTCTTACTTAAATAATGTTGATGACTCCTTTTCTTTGGCATGTCATGTCACTTAGTTGCTCCTTATTTGTTTCTCCCTAATGAAGTGATAACTTGAAGTTTTGCCTCATGTTAGATGGCGTCCACTTCCATGACAACTGATGCGGCAAGGCAAATGTGATTCATGTGCTAAGGCCGTGTTTGTAGCAGTAATGTTTTTCAGAATTAATCCTCTGCCGCCCCCGCCCCCCGCCCCCTGCCCCCTGCCCCCTGCCCCCTGCCCCTGCCCCACCCCGAACCACCACCCAAAAACAAGCCAACATTTAATAGAATCAAAAGTTTTAGATAGTGATATATTATGGTAGTGAACATGAAAAACTGTGGATGCTAATTACTAGCAAGTGATCGTCCTTGATGGATATGGCACGCGTCAGTCAGAGAAAATGTTAATGAAAGAATACAAATATGTTTTGTAGTTTCCTTATCTTAATTTGTATCTCATATGATCATTAACCATCATCTAGAATGATCAACTGCTATGGTTGATCTCTACTAGCTTTTGCCAGAAAAAAATTATTGGCATCGATAAAACTCTTTATCATCTGGTGTCATTAGCAATTTAGCACTAGTTGCTTTTAACGAAGGAGCTAACTTAAAATTTTCCTCAAAGATTATAATATAAAGTAGTTGAGGGGAAAAGAGAAAAAACTTACTAGTTACAGTCTCGTAAATATAATAATCTGGCTTAATAATAATAATAATAATAATAATTACAAAGCTTCAATCGTAATAAATTTCGTAAATAACTGAAAATTAAGCATATCCTAAAAGGGAAGAAGGAAGAAGGTAATACTCCACTATAATTTTAGGTTTTTTAGCCTGGACGAGCGAAGTTTAGAAGCAATTTAGACAACTGTGAATGTAAGGATTTGATTTTGATAATTATATGCATGTTGTGTGACTATCATGATATATGTGATGTAGGAAAACAACATGTATGAATGTAATCAAAAGAGAAGTGTATAGGGAGGAGTAGGCAACAATAGGTTCTAACACATGTGTGATAGGCAAAGAAACTAAAAAGCATCAACCCTACAAAGTACGATAAATTGATGTTCATTTTTTATTAAAACAAGTGATTGGTTTGCTAAGAGGAGAATTTGATAGCACAATGACGTTTTCCCAAGATTTTCGATGATGAGATGAAACTATTAATATTTATAGGAAATCTAACTGTCGATGTCATTCATTAGATTAGATGGATGACTAAAGCTTAGATGAGTTTTTCTTATAATAGATATAAAGTGAGTTCCTTATGGACCCAGGTCCATTAACGCCTTTATTTGTAACATGTCAGTCTTTATGAGAAAAGTTAGAATTGGACAGGCCAATTTCAACGACCCTACTCTAAGCCTACCATACTAAGGGTCTGTTTAGATGGTCTGTTTTTCATCTGTATTTGTACCTTTTTCAAAATGATTATGTGTAAATATGTCTTATTTGCATTTATATTTTATCTATATTTGATCATTTGATGAGAACTGTCAACTTTTTTTTTTTATCTATATCTATTTCTTGATAAATAATTCATTACAAAAAAGTTTGAAAAAAAAAGTGTCTGTATCTGTTGGAAAAAGCCAAACAAACAGACCCTAAATCTTTCTTGATTATTCTAATTAATTGGATCTAACTTTATAAATCCTATCTAAGAGTTAAATTTAAATAAACATTAAGATCAAAGCCTTTATAATCAAATTTAATCATCTACGACAATTATTTTAATTTATTTGTCTCCACATGTAGTTCAATTTCAAAATTATATCTACTTTTTTTAAATTCTTGAAACATGTTCATTGTCCAGACCATTTTATTAAAAATATTATCTCAATGCTAATTCTTAAAAATTTATTATAGGTGGTTTCAAACCCACCACCTAAAATATAGAAAAATTATAAATTGGGCTTAAATGTGTTTGAGAGGCCTATCTAAATTCTCCTTTCCCTTCTCTTTCTTACTCGTTACTTTTACAACCTGCAATAAAAGGAAAAAATTTAAAATTTAAAAAAGAAATAAATCACTGAATCCAAAATCTCAAAAATTTTTAGGTCAAGTTGCTCATTTTTTATACGATTTGTGCACATGTCGTTATGTTTTAAGTAAAGTATTTTATTTCATGTGTATATATTTTATTCTAAATAAAAATATTTTAGATCAATATATCTTATTTAGGTATAAAATATATTAGATGTGTTATGGAAATATATTTTGTTTTGGGTGGACTTTACCTAAGTGCATCCCCCAAAACCCTCGTTTACAAAAACCCTTCTCACTCCATTTTCGCTCTCTCTTCCTCCATAAACCTCTCCTCTTTCTCTACACACGCGCTATGTGGATCTCCCGCTCTCTCTTTTCGAAGCCACTGCACTTCCACTACCAATTCCGTTCTTACTCCCAATCCTCCGCAGCTTTACTCACCGCCATATGTCCATCTCCCGATCCCGAACCCCCTACTTTCACATACCTCGACGGCTTACCCAGACCGGACCCTAAGTACGCCGAAACGATCCTCGCGATCCCTCGTTCCAGTTCCGGCACAAGCACCTCCGTCAAAGAGCGTAAACAAGGCCGCGTCCCGAGCATCGTTTTCGAACAGGAAGACGGTCAGCATGGAGGAAATAAACGGTTGGTTTCGGTCAAGACGAATCAGATTAGGAAGTTGGTTACTCAGTTAGGAAGGTCGTTTTTTCTTTCCAGGCTGTTTGATTTGGAAGTTAAGTCGGAGTTTGAGGATGGGGAGATTATTGAGAAAGTTAGGGTTTTGCCGCGATCGGTAGGGGTTTTTGTTCGGTCATGTTTGATTGAGTTTTGTTTTCGGTTGCTTATTTGGAATGGCGGTCTAGTGGAATTTAGGTTGCATTAGGTGGGGATTGTTTTGATTGTAAATTAGGGTCTGTTTTGTCATTGAAAATATGTTTTAATATTGTTTAACGTGTTTATCATTGAATGTTTGACAAATGTCCTTTCGGATTGTGTAGAGTTCGAAATGTTAATTTTGATTCATACTAATTGCAAAATGCAGCGAAATTCATGTTGCTTCTGTCGTGGTTGATTTTTTAATATTTGAGCTTCTTGTCTTTGTAGCTGTTGGGGTTAAAGATGAATTAAGTAAAGAGGATTTTTTTGAATTGACTATGAATCCAAATGTTGATTGTGATGTCAAGGTTATCTCTTTTGGAAATTCTGAGTGAATTTGACCTTGGCTTTTGTTGAAATACACTGTAAGATTGGGTTAGTATGAACTGGTTTTACTTTGAAGATAAGAGTTCTTTATATTTCCAAAATTGAAAAGAACCCCACTGGAATTATGATAGCATATACGGAAAATTTGAACAAAAATTTTATAGTTTGAAATGGAGTCCAAAAGATGGAGAAGCCCATTCTGATGCCAAACTCTTTGGTAAATGATTTGGATTTTTGGATCTTTACTTTTTGTTGCAAGGCTCATAAGAGGACCATACTGAGAGTAATTTCTGCTGCAACATTAAGTTGCATTAAAATCAATTCTAGAATTGTTTGGAAGTTGCAATAAAAAATTTTAAATTCTTACTTCATGGATTTCATTGGTTCGGTAATACTTTTGTCTAATTAGACGCAATTATCTTAGAGTGATTTTAGTAAGAAAGATTTGTCAGGAATTAGGTTTCATGGATCAAGAAAACATTTAAGAATAATTCAGAGTTCGATTCCAAATTTAAATCTTAAATTCTTAGATGAAGGAATGAGATTTTAAGCATACTAATTTGTTATCCAAGTCTAAATTTCAAGGCTGCAAAGCCACTAGCTAGCTTGAAAGTAGAGATTGTGGCAGTATGTTTGTTTGGATATTGCATTCCCCTTTTGGTTGCTAGTTTGTATTTTCTATATTGATGGACCGAAAATGCTTATTTCTCTGATGTAAGTGAAATTTTTCTATTTTGTCAAATGCGAGTATACTTAGTAGGTTTTGTTTGATAATGACAACATAAATTTGTTGCCTTTGAGGGAAAAATAATCTTAAATGTAATACAGGGTTTTGCTTAGGAGAGGAGAATTGAATTGCAGGTGAAGTATAATCTGCTTGTTTTCCTTTCATATAAAAAAAAATTAAAAAATTGCATTTGCATTTATTATGATGCTTCTAAAACAAAATGATGTTTGTTTAGTTATGCTGCTTCTGTGTGATGGATCCTTCTAAGGTTCATAGACAGAACTGATCAAATGTGGATCTACTTTAAAATGTTGTGAACTGTGGTTGATTTTTAATCTGCTTCATATTGGATACCTACATATTTGGGAGGTCCAAGTCACCATCTGAATTATTTGCTTTATTTGTGTCACAGATTCATCTACATGCTGGGACAGATGCACCGTTAAATGTCACCTTCATGCGAGCCCCGCCAAATGCTCTGTTGAAAGTTGACGTTCCCCTTTTATATAGAGGAGAAGATGTTTCTCCTGGATTACGGAAAGGTAAGTTCCTTTATTGGGTGGGCTTTGAAAATTGGTCTGAATATTTATCATCATCCACAGCCTTTGTTTATCATTCTTCTGTACATTTTTTCTTGGGTAAACTTAAGCAAGTTTGTTAACATTTTATTTCTTGTTTTACACATCTGAAATGTTGGAACAGTCAGTCTTGTTGTTGTGAGATCTTTTGTAGTCATTATGAGAGCATCTCTTTGTATGACTTCTATATCTGTTAGAACAAGTGGTCTTTAGATCTACATTCGTGAGCACCATACTTGAGTGTTTTTTTCTTTTTTGGTCTATAAGTAGAGAGATGTCAGCATAATGGGCATAGGATTGCATTAATAAGACGTTAATTACCAAGTGGAGTTACTTTTTTACTTATTAATTTGTTGGGGAAGCTTAATGAGAAGCTGCTGTAGAAGTAATGTTCTATTTTTCTTGGATCTCACTATACACAGAATGGCATGAGAGGCAAAGTTTTCCCTTCCAACAAAGGTGATTGATAACCTGTCAGGCGCAGTGTAGTAATGTTAAATTTAGAACAGTGCATGAAGACTTTTATATGATATTCTGATGCCAGTTTCAATTCAAAAGCAGTTTATATCTCAAGTGTGGACACTTAAGCCAGATGTTTGATCTGTTGTACAAACAGATAAAGATGATTTTTTTTTTCTTTCTTTTCAAAATTCTGCTTCTGGAAGAAGACTCTGTAATCAACCCTCTCATTTGCTTGCCAAGGGCACATTACACCTGCACCCTGGTGGTCCTGTGATACCTATTCTCATAATAAAACAAGAAATTATAAATGAAAGAAAGAAATTTTGGAGGATCCTTTGGAGTTTTTACAAAACTTAATGACATGAGCTTAAGAATGATAAGAAACCAGCAACTTTATGCTGCTATAAATCATAATCTCCCAATCTATGTCCTAAAAATTTCCTGTATGCTGCTAAGTAAGAAAAACATGTCCCAGAGTTTGCTGACAATCTAATTCTGTTGACGGGGACTGTCTGTGCTTGAAGATATCAAAGCCTACAACCTTCAATGTAGCAGAGGCTAAGAAACTGTAAAAAGCATATTGCAAAATGGGAGCTTGCCAAGACCTTTTATTGTTTGTGTGCTATATTGATGCTGGAGATCAGCTCCAGGTAACAGCAGATACTCCCAGCTGAAAAATGAGGCATAATTTTGATGCAAGGAACAAGGTCAATCTTTCAGGACCGATGGAGTTCCTTAAAGTGCCTCATCAATGCTTCAGAAACTTTGGCCCTTAATGATCTTTCCATGTTATCCTCTGGTGTTTGTAGGGTATTTAATTATTTTTGCTGTTTAAGTTATATTTTCAAAATATGCTAATGGTAGTAATGGTCATATTTAAATAAACAAATAAAATAAAGAATTTTGTGGATATTAAGAAGGTTGGATGTGCTGAATTATTCATATATATGAAGAAAAGAAAAGATGAAATGAAATGAAAATACTAGGCATTGCAAAACAATGCATTTGCCGTTTTAGATTATATATTGGGCTGCGTGCAACTTTTAAACAGGAAAATGGAGAGGGGCAAGAAAATAGAAATAGACATAAGGAGCCAGTATGCATTGGTGGGTACCTAATGATATTGGTTCTCTCTTTGTATCTCTATATAAGCTTGGGGATAAAAGGGATATATATATATATATATATATTAGGTGCCCTTCTTTGTCGTTTTAATAGTGTACAATGTTTTTGCTTGTTCTCATTTTAACGCATTTTTCCCATGGTTTTTGCCTCTTCATCCCAATTACCTAACTATTTTTCACAATGCACTTTCCAGGATCCTCTTTAAATACTATCAAGAGGACTGTAAAGTTCCTTTGCCCAGCAGATATAGTTCCTCCATATATTGATGTGGATTTGAGTGAGTTGGATGTTGGTCAAAAGTTGGTTATGGGTGATCTTAAGGTACATCCTGCTTTGAAGCTTCTCCAATCAAAAGATGAGCCTGTCTGTAAAATCATGGGAGCCAGAGTGTCTGACCAAAAGAGAAAATAGAAACCTATGTTTACCCTCCATTGATGCATTAGAAGAATGAGGACCCCCATCATTCTTCCCTTAGCTTCTTCCAGCTGTGGTACATACTGATCCTGTTGTGACAAAAATTTTTGCTCTTAGGTGGCATAATTTGTTATTCATCACTAGGCAAGCTCCTGATGTTATTGGAAACTGGGGGATTCATTTGATGGGAAATGCCATTTGCAGTGCTGTGCTCAATTTGTATGTTTATTTATTTCTTGGCAGATTTAGATTGATCTTGGATACTTATAAAGGGAAATAAGTTTCTTTTCTCTCCTACTTTTGTTGAATTGCAGCACTCTATATGGTCTGCTTCACGTGTTTTTCTGCTTAATCTGACACATTCATCAGCTATCTTTCCCATCTGACTACTCCAGAGCATGTGATGTGAACTTTGATGATTTTTTACATTGGGTTTTGCCTTTTGCAATTGACCGATGGATCTGTTTGTTGGGTGTGCCCTACCATGTAGCTTGCGATGGTATAAAGTGACTTCTTTCAATTTGCTGCCCTTGACGATGAATTTTCTAATCTAGTGAAAAGTTTCATGTCTATTAGGACAATAATGCTAGTTCTAGTGCTACGAACCCTACCTTGCTGACTTAACGTGGTGTTGCGAGTTCTTCACCTAGGGAAGTGCCCTTCAAGTTGCTCTAAATCTTAAGTTGATGCCTTGTAACTAGAGGTATGCAATTGAGTTAAACGGATCAATTGGGCTCGGTCTATTTTGGCTTGTGAGTTAACAAGCCAAAAAATTTGACCTGCTTTAAAAACGGATAAAAATTTCTTGGTCTTAATTCAGCCCACTTTGGCTTGTGGATTAAACGGGCGAATTTACTTTTTGACCCATTTAATCTACTTATATAGCTTTGTGGGTTAAATGGGTTAGGTTGACCTGTTTAATCAATTCATGCTAATTAAATAAGTTGCATATAATAAAAAATAAGTTTTATAGGGTTTTAATGTATATTAATGGTTAGTTTTATTATTATTTTAATTACTTATATATGATAATAAGTTTTTTAAATTAACGTATTGAATATCATATTTTGTTTAAAACGGTAAATATATACTTTAAAAAATGTAATGATGCAAGTGCATTGATTTGCCATTTTTTGTTATCATTAACACATAAGTTTAAATTTAATTATAAAAGTCCTTGAAAGAATGCTACATTAATAGTTATTTTCTTACTGAATTTTATGTATTTATCTATTTTAACCCACTTAATCCGTAGGTTAGCTTACTTTGGTCTGCGAGTTAAACGAGTTAGATAAAATTAACCTATTTTTAAACGAGCTAGAAAAAAGTGGCCTTAACCTCTTTTATAAACAGGTTAAATGGTTGACCCGTAGGCTAAAACTTATTTACTCAGCTCTACTTATAACATTATTGTCATGCTTATAACATGATTATCATGCTTAGAGTAATAGTAATCATTTACTATATCAAGTGTGGTTAGCAGCATTTTTTCACTCCAATCAAAGCAAACTCCTATCAATAACACATAACAATCATAAGTGTGAACTTAGGGTTTGAGTAGGTGTGTATGCGAGAAAGATGGCAGTGTTGTGCACATGTTAGGTGTGGAAAGAGATGCCTAAGGCAGCAAGTGATAAAGAAATGGACGACTCAAAGGGGGATTAACACTATGTTCGGAGAGAGAGAAAAAAGAAGGTATTAGAAAGGGGAGGGATTAATGCTGTGTTTTGAAAAATGAAAGCATTTAGAAAGGAGAGGGATTGGCATTGTACTGAAACCTTATAACATTAAAACTAGATTTTTAGTAGACCTTGATATGTTTGAATTGAGATATATACTAAAATTGAGTAATGAATTATGTTAATAAAAAACTTTTGTATAATTGAATAGAAATCTCGATCCACTTACTATATAATGGTGAGGAATCTTGGTATAAGTAAAATGAACCCCATAAGGCCACAAGAATTAAAAATTTTATATGTCCAAAGGAAATATATATATGTGTGTGTGTAAACTTAACTCATTGGTTTTCATAAGTCAATAATTTATTAAAAATGCAAAAAAATTCCAAAAATTCGTACTCTTAGAAAAAAATTCTAGAATTACGACACAAGGAAATCATGAGTCCAACTCACAATTGTATTGCATAATGGCATAAATCATGAGTTGGACTCAAGGTTTTAACTTCTCACGCTTTTACCCCCCCTCCGCATTTGCAATCGCCTAAATAGAAAGCATTGCATCATTACTCCACAATTGCATCCCAAAACATTCTCTACAACACATATATTCCCTAATTTGCAACCCAAACCCATACTACATAATCACAAAACTCCATAGTATCTTAATCCCTCACTTCATAGGAAAAAAAAAAAAAAAACAGCTTCACAAATCAATAACAAACATATATTAAAAACACAATGAATAAAATAGTAAGTTGATAAATCTGAAATGACCTAGATATAAAATTCTATTTAGATTTCATGTGTTTATTTAATTATTTTAAATTGTTGAATTGAGTGAGTATGATGAATACCATGGTTATGTGTTGCTAGTAGTCTAGAATGCATTATTTTGCATGTGTAGATTTAAATTAATGTCTTTTTTATATGTGTTAATGTGTGTGTAGTAAAATTATTAATTATGCCTTTTGTGCATTAAGGTGTTAGTTAAGTTAGATTTATAAAAATCAACTTTGGTTTTACAAGATTAGTGATGGAATTTTGTTTCTTTAATTAAGTTGCATTTATGCTCAAATATAAGCCCCAAATGAGACCCAAATTAAAGCCAAATGCATCCTAAGTTAATGTATGCATTAAGGGGTAAATTTGGAATGTGTCAAAGTCAAAATTAAGCTAATTTGAACTACTTTTTAGGGCAGCTCATTTTTATCCGAATTTTCCTTTTCTTTCTTTCTTTTCTTTTCTTCTTCCATTTCCATCTCCATTTCAAATTCCAAGCCTAAACTAAGGGCAATAGCAAGCTTTAGAAATCAAGTTGTCTTCAAGGCAAAGCTATTTAAATGTGAGTTGCTTTAAGTGTGGGCTTATGCTTTGTTTTCATT
>JAMXBD010003710.1:0-106229 GCA_024138025.1 Combretum micranthum | reverse complement strand
TAAGAAAAAAAGGAAATTATTTCATAAATAAATATAAAGTTGTTATTATTTTCAAAAATTATTAGAAACTAAGGTAATTAAATCATTCTTTGAAAATTTAAAGGACTAAGGAAATGAAATTTACTCATCTAAAATGACTTGAAAGATTCTCTAGCAAAAATAAGTGGATTTTCAAAAAGTTCCATTTTTCTTTAGAAGACTTTACTTTTACAAAAATTTATGGTTCGAGACAACTTCATTAACTTCATACATTTGATATGAGTCAATAAATATATGTATATACCTTTCAAAGGTTTTACAAACTATTATAATGTAAATCTCTTTAAGATGAGCTTTTGTAGAAAGAAGGAATTCAAATTTTGTGAAAATTCATGGTGAATTTGGTCACCACTATTTCGAAACCCAAACAACTTAATTTGATGAAATTTGACTGGGTAGAAAACGATATATAATATGCGAAATTCCGAGTTAAAATGAGCAAGCTATGGCCATTTTAAGTTAAAATTTCCTCTAATCCGATTTTATAGCAATTTTAAGATAGATTTAGAATTTTCAAAAATAGAAATTCTATGAAAGACTGATTGTGGGTATTTCAACTTGTTTAGGTGAAGAAGGAACCAAGATCACTTCCCCAGAAGACTACTTGGATTAGGAGCTACCGACATGGAGTGAGTTAATCCTTTACTATGTTACATTTCCTTGTTTGTGGTTGTAAGTAGTAGCACTAGAAAATAAGGAAAATATAAATGAACAATTGTTCTGCGACTTGGAGTTATGATTGGTTGAATATAAATTAAGAATAGCGAAAGAGGAATTGATGAATAATTTACTATTTCTTGCAAGGATATGATGAATATTATTTTGATCACCTTTGACTTAAACTTAACAATGATAGAATAAACTTATTGAAAAAGATTCATGCATATCATCTTTATGAGTCACATTTATTTCACTACCATTCTTCATATGGGGAAACGAGAAAGTTATAGTGGTGGCTAGTAGGAGCTAGAAAGTCTACATGGGCCAGTAGGAGCCGGAAAGTCTACAGGGCGAGCAAGAGCCAACAAATATGCAAATATTGATGGTCATACGGGCGTGTAACCTCCCAACCCCCGACATGGAGGGCATAGAATCCATGCTACACATGATTTCTGGTTAATCTTGTGTATTTTGTTTGCTCATGTGATTGGTGAATTCTCATATGATTGTTCAAATACTTGTTTGATATATGGAAATGTTTTATAGATGAGAATTATCTCAGTAAGCTAGATTTGCTTATACCCCTATAGCTTTTTGTTACAGTATGATTATCTTTGGTTAGCACCGAGGAGCCCCGTAAGCCAGGTACGAGCCAAAGCTACTAGGAGTTTTGGGAGAAGTTATATGTATTTAGTTTTGAACATAGACTTCTAAGAAAATCTCTATAGTAGGCTTATGTTATAGTTATATTTACCTTGTTTAGTTAAATCAAGACTATTTGAGACGGGGGAATGCCCCCAAGAAAATGTAAGAGATTATTATCCAATGAATATTCCATATTTATTTATATAAGTTCTTGCATGCTTTTATTATCTACTTAAATGTAATACCCCTGTGAGTCTCCTACTATCTTGGAAGCACGCCTTGCATATGATATCAAAGCTTCTGCATGACTAAGGTTGTCATTCATTAGCTTTAATATTATATGCGGTGGACTGCCACGTTTAGAGTACCCTCTAGGGCATGACACACATAGTCTTTTTCTCTCCATAATATGCTAGTGAACAAGGAAGCGTCACTTGTCATATGACCTGAACATCACTATCCAAGTACCATGTTCCTTTTATTTTTGTCCCTTGTTCCTGTAATTACGCAAAAAGGTGATCAAACCTTTTTAGGAACCCAAACAAACTTGGGTCCTTGATAAGTCAAGATCATTTTATCTTGTTTCTTAACTTGATGTGTACTGAGCTTGTTTCTTTTGTAAAAACAATACTTTTCAATATGACCTATTTTGTTGCAAAAAAAAAAAAAAAATGCATAAGAATGTGTATGATATCTTTTATTTACCTGGTGATTGTAATTTCTCCTTGGATATCTATTATTATATCTATACCTGTAGGTTTTGCTATACCCTCTACTTTAGAATTTTTATTAAGAGTACCTTCTGAAAGAGCCTCTGCTTTCATTTTTCATATCCTTTTTAACATGCGGTTTAGCAGATTTTTCAATCACGGGGTCTTTTAGCTTAATAAACACAGTTTTCTTTATATTGTGATCTATCATCACCATACCCAAGTCCGTGTTTAAAAAAACGGGTCTTTGACTACTTATTAAATTTTTAGTTTTTCTTCATTTTCATTAAACTTATTAAAAGTATTTTTAATTTCTTATGATAAAACTTCTACTCTTCCTTTTAAATCCTTGATCTCATTGTTCAAAACGCCATTTTCTTTCTTTAAAGCTTCAGATTTAACATACAATTTCTCATTTCATTTTTCAAAATATTGTTCTCATCTATAAACATCCTATTGGTTTGTTTTAGAACATCTTTCTCATTTTTCAACGCCTTGTTATCTATCTAGTTTTGACATCTTCGAATCAGCTTTCTTAAGTTCCTTTAGAAGTTTTTTCATTTCAATGTACATGTCATTATCAATTATATTAGTTTCAAATTCGATGTTTACCTCGGATGTATCCATCATGCACAAGTTTGATTCTCCATCATCCTCACTAGTAGCTTTGATTCAGGTTCTGATGCACCTAGACCATCCCAAGTAGCCATCATACCATGGTTTTTCTTCTTAAATTTCTTCATCTTCTGCTTTAAAACTGGAAATTCGTACTTAATATGCCCTGGCTTCTTACATTCATAACACGCGATCTCCTTTTTTTTTCTTTTCTTCTTTTTCGTTATAGTTTCTTCCCACATCAAACTTGTTATACTTATTGTAACTTTTTATATTTCTTACCTTTCTTTATCAGATTGTTGAGTCTTCGTGTCAGCATACTGATGTTCTCTTCATCATTTTCCTCATCCGAGTCAGTCTCTTCAATAATTTTCTTTGCTTTAAATGCAATGGCCTTTGCACTACTTCCAGGTTCCTCTGTGGTATCGAGGTGAGGTTCGTACGCCATTAATTTCTCCCTCAATTGACTAAGTAACAACTTATTCAAGTCTCGGGCTTCCACGATTGTTGTCTTCTTAGCATCCCATGACTTTGGCAATATGCATAACATCTTTCTAACAAGATTTGCATCATCCAATTTCTTACCAAGAGATTTTAATTCATTTGTGAATGAAGGAAAGCGATTGAAAGCGTCTTTTATTTTCTCATCTGATTTAATTTTGAACAATTCATAACGTTGCAGCAAAGCATTAATCTTTGTCTCCTTAATTGTATTTGTTCCTTCATAAGTTGTAGATAGAGTATCCTAAATTTCTTTTACCGTATCAAGAAGAGATTAAATAGAATTCAAGGAGCTATAGTAGTGAGTAAGAGATTCTTAGCCTTGTTGTTCTTTTCTATGAGTCTTTTTTCAGTTGGAGTTACCACTTCTCCTTCAGATAATGTTACTCTATGGTCACCATAGTAGATAACCTGCCAAGAGTCAAAATCATTAGCTTTGATATATGTTGACATTCGCATTTTCCAATATGCAAAATTTGATCCATCAAAGAAAGGAGCTTGGTTGATTGCAATATTGTTATTTGCCATTTTTCAATAAGATCACTCAATTTTAATTAAATGAGAATTGCTATGATACCAATTGTTGGTCCCAAAAGATTAACCAAGAGGGGGGTGAATTGGTCTTCCAAGTTGAAAATTTAATTCTTTGAAAAATTTAACCAAATTCACAAATCTAGTTAATCAACTTAAATGGCTTCTTAACCTTACTTGAAAATAACAACTTTAATAAACAATATCGTTAATGAAACTGGATAAGAACAGATACAAAAAGTTTAGCTTAAAATAAAGATGAACTCAAGATTTTAGTCTCTGAATTAATCTCTTATTTGTAAAAATGCTTCCAAATAGTCTCTGATTTAGTCTCTGAATTTAGAATGCAACTTAAATAAATAATTAGAAATATACGAAAATTTAAAAGATAGGGTAGAGAAGATTGCAAAACTATTTATAGAGATTTTGCCTCGACCGTCAGTCCTCTCTTCCAGCACCAAGCCGGGGATCAGTTGCCTTTACTAGTATGTTCCACTATCCAAAAATAAATCAAGTTACAAGTTGTCTTTTGCCAAAGCACTTGGCTACAATATGCACTCAACTTGATCCTCCTAGCTTCCACAAGCTACAATCAATTCTATTGAGCCTACTTGTAACTCTCAATTTCACACAAATTGTATAAAAAAATTCGTAGGAAAAGAATAAAATTAAAACAACTTTCGATCAAATAGAAACAATTGAAAAAGATTGAATTTAGCGCAATGAAACTGAAATGAGTATTTGTTCTTCTATTTTGAAGATTGTTTCTTTCGTGAAAATGATATTCTCGTATTTTATTTGACTTGAATGAATATCTTTTATTCTTGTTGTCTTCAACGGCTATAAGAGATGGATAAACTTGTTCTTGATTTTTGCTTTGGCTTCGGATAAGCCTTGCTGGTCTTTTTTCATCTATAGCTTGGATAGACTTCACTTCCATAAACGTTGCTGGTCATCTTCATGTAGTAATGCGATGCTATTCAAACGTTCATACTTGAATTATCTTTGTTGTAGATATCCTTGAAAGATTGATTACTTTGTTTTCGTTTAAAATATCCACGAAAATAGCATGTTGATATTAATCCATTTGAAATCTGAATTTCCCAGATCTTGGATAATCTTGTCTTCAACAAAAATCTCTCATTAGATGGTTTTCATATATAATGTCATGAGACAATAAATATATCCTAAATCTTGAACTTCCAGATGTGATTATTTATGCATTGTCCAAACTTTAATTCTCAAGGAATAATCCTTAATCAATTTAAATCCCCTTTGGATAACTGAACCAACTGTGTGGAACATTATTGAATGCATTATCCAAAAACATTCACTTTGATGTTGGGTCTTCAATTTATATTCCCTAGAAAATCATTCGTCCTTCATAATTGTGATTTTTACATATCTCAAAAACTTTGTAAATTGCCTTCTAAAACAGCTTCTGATCGGTATTCAATCCTTCGTAGTCATTATAATTACTTTTTGAAACATTTTCTGATCGATATACATCCTATTGTAAAACATTGATTTTCCTTCTAAAACATTCTCTGTAACTTATTTGTCTGTGAAAACCATTGTTAAATATTCTCTGAAACAATTTTCTGAGTTGTGTCCTTTATAAAATTTTACTTCATTACTACACACTTTGAAATGACCTAGATTTCAATTCTATTTAAATTCCATGTGTTTATTTATTTATTTTAATTGTTGAATTGAATGAGCATGGTTGTGTTGCTAGTACTCTAAAATGTATTATTTTGCATGTATATATTGAAATCAATATCTTTGTTTTATAGGTATTAATGTGTGAGTGCAATAAAATTATTAATTATGTCTTTTATACATTAAGGTGTTAGTTAAGTTAGATTTATAAAATTAATCTTGGTTTTCCATAAGATTAGTTGATAGAGTTTTCTTTAATTAACTTAGCATTTATGCCTCAAATGAAGCCCAAATGAGACTCAAATTCACCCAAATTGCAAATTAAAGTTGCATATGCCTTGGAGGGTAAATTTGGAATATGTTTTATGCATAATTATGCTTAATTGAACTCCCTTTTTGCAGCCCTAATATTTTATACGAATTTTGCTTCTTCCTTCTTTCTTTTCTTCTTCCTCTTTCAATTCCATTTCCAAGCTCAAGTCAAGATCAATATCAAGTTTTAAAAATCAAAGTTCTCCTCAAAACAAAGTATATGTATGTGAGTTGATTTAATTGTGATTGTTGTTTTTTTTTCTTTCTTGAAATGGTTGTATGAATTCTTGGATGAAATGAGTTTAATGTTATCTAGATGGTTTGTTCATGTTTGGGATGAGCTAGGAGTGTGTTTTATGAGTATGTGAGTTGTGCATGTATTGTTGAAGGGATATGAAGTGTTGGGAGGACGTGAAGAGGATTGTGTAGGAAAATTTAGAATGGATTGAAGTGGAATTTGAAGTGTTTAATTGTATGGATTTCTTGTGTTGAGTTGCTAAGATTGAGTAGTGTAGGTAGAGGTTAGTATATGAGGTTGAAAATATAGTTGAGGAAGGTTTTAAAGTGTTTAGGATTGAATTTTTCAAAATAGAAAAAGGGGATTTGTGTTTTTCGTTTAAGCCTGTTTTTAAAACGTACGCCGGCACCTGGGAATTCAACGCCGCCAGCGTAGAGGCAGCATTGGATTCAAATCTCTTAACGCCACTTTGCAACACCGCCGGCTTTTACAATAAAAATTGCCAGCGTTGTTCTTCAGAACGTACGCCGGCAATTTGAGTTTCTACGCACGGATTTCGCTAGGAAAGTCAGCCGGCGTTCTTTCATTCATATTGTACACTGGCCGCTGGGAATCAAGGCCACCGGCGTATGTGTCAAAGCTGCCCGCGTATCTAGATAAGTGGACGGCTTAGACCTCTCTGGATGTTTTGAAAATTTTGGGTTTTGGATTCCACGCCGGCTCAAGGCCGCCGGCGTAGAATGTAAGCAGACGGCGTACCCTTGAACACTGCCACATTGGCAGTGTTGATTTTCAGAGTATTGAACACCGGCTCAAGCCGCCGGCGTTGAGTACCGGCGTATCCCCTGTGCTTTTGAATTTTAAAAACTTTTTCTAAAATTTTCCGAAGTTTGTTATTTGAGCAATTAAGTATTTGATACAATAGGATTTAAATGCTTATTTATGACTTTGTATTCAATTATTTGAATTTCTTTGATTTATTTGTGATATATAGAGATAATATAGGTATAATTGTGAGAATGAAAACTATAATTGTTGATTTATTGATTATTGTGATATTTCTATTTCAGTTAAGGATTCTTCGGTTAGTTCTTCACCGAGAGATCCTAGTTATATACTAACGGGTTCAGGTACGCAATAACTTGTTTGATGATTGCTAGGAATAGGCATTCCTAATCTGATTTAAATCGATTTGACTTAACATTTGAATGAATTGGATGTCTATTACGCTGTTTAATCTGGTCCGAGGAGCAGCAAACCTGTCATGATGCAATGACATGTTAGTTAGGCGCTTAACCAAGTCATGATGCAATGACTTTACCATGATGCAATGGTACGCTATGATGCAATAGCGATTCTTTTGGTTAAGTGGGTAGCCGATAGGGGGAATAGTATCTGAGTAACGTTTGCTTAAACTTAGGGGGAAATACCATGATTTAGTTCAAAGTTTATGGGAACTTGTGAACTAGGCTCATGTTATGGACTGAGTTTAAGTAGAGTCGGGCAACGGCTTTTAAACCCTAAATGAAGCTATTATCTTCATGAAATAGATATAGGAGATATAAGTATTCGGACTGCTTATATCAACCCCCTGAGCAGCTGCTGTTACTCAGGATCCCTGAATTCCCGAAGCGTGACCGGGGTTTGAATACCCTCTTGTTGATTTGTGAAAGAAAGTGTAATAAAGATAATCACCGTCTAATGATGCATTACATTGACTTGATGATTGTTTTTGCATTGGTTATTGTGTACTGGGCCTCTGGCTCACTTTTGCTGCTTTGCAGGTATTGGAGACGAGTTTTATGATGATTTGGGCTATGGGTCCGATTTCGAGAGATTTCTGGATGAGTGGGACGAATAGGATCCGATCACCCTGGACCTTTGGAAGGAATTTTGCTAAGGAAAAGTTATGTATAGAAGGCTTGTTAGTTAAGCCAATTTTTGTAATGACCTTAAGATCCTTTAGGATTCTTATGTTTTAAGAAAACATGTAATTTTTGTAGTGTCTTGTATTGGCACTAAACAATGTTTATATGATGTAAATGTATGTATAGATTGCTTTTGTTAGCAATCTTGTTTTGTTTAAAAGTTCTTTACAAAGTATAGTGTTTTGATCAAACAATTTTCATAAACTGTTAGTTTTAGGACAACCTTACATATAATGTGAAAATTATATGTGGTTGGGGACTCGGTACTCTAAGTCTCGGGATTTAGGGTCGGGTCTTTACAGATGGTATCAGAGCATGTTTATGAAATTGTTTGATTAAATAGTGGTGACTTGACCTTAGATGCGGTGAGTTTAGTTAGACATATATAGGACTTGTTTATATTAAGTTTTATGTTTGAATGTCTAATTGGTTTATTAATTGTTTTGATTGATTTGACCTTGTAAAATTATTATATGTCATACATATGTTGCATGTTTGTTTAAAAGATGGATAGGTCACGAAGAGTAACCCGACAATCTTCGGAAAGAGAAAGTATGCCACCTCCTTCTCAGTCTACTATTTCAGCTTCTGCATCAGCTAGTATTCCAGCTTCTACTTCGACTCCATCACCGGCTTCGGCTTCTACTGCACCAAATCCACACCTCCTCAAATGCCAGCATATCCAGCTATGCCTCAGATGCCTACCGGAGATCCGAATAATGTGTTCACTATGTTTCGAGATATGTTTGCAATAGTTCAACAGTACCAACAAATGATGTATCAACAACAACAACAGTTTATGCAGCAATATCATCCATCAACTGTGAGAGAAGAACCACAAGTACCAATGGGAGACCGAAATGATCAAGTCAAGTTACATGATTTTGTCAGACTGGTACCTGATTTTGATGGAACTGTTTTGGATCCAACTCGAACGGAAGGTTGGATAGTGGAGCTCGAGAAAGCGTTTGCAGCTTGTGAAGTACCTGAGCATAGGAAAGTTGATTTGGCTATATATATGTTGAAGGGAGATGCATATAATTGGTGGAGATTGAATAGTGAAGGATATGTAAGGCCGATACCATGGAACAGATTTAAGGAAGCCTTTTTCTTGCAATACATTCCATCCACAGTGCGGGAACAAATGATATCGAGTTGGTTGAGTCTAAGGCAAGGAAATAAAACTGTTGAAGAATATCATGCAGAATATTGCAGATTGCTTAGATTTGCGGTACAATTACAATGATGAGAGCATGAAGGTTCAAAAGTTTCAAGATGGCTTGAACATGGAGATTAAGAGTGAGGTCAAGAAGTTTCAATTGTCAACACTGTCTGTGAAACAGTAATCAAGGCAAAGTTAGTGGAACAAATTAATAATGAAAATAAAGCTCAGAGGGATAGACGTGCTACATTTATGGGCAAGAGATCGGTGACATCTACACTCCTTATTCAAGGTTTGGTAATGTTAACAAAGGCAAGCGACCATATTTGGGTAAGAAACCAAGCTCGGGACAAATGGCGAAGACTTCTATGCCATCCATTCCATTTGATAGGCGATGCCCTATATGTTTTGGGCCTCATGAATCATTTCAATGTAAATGGACTCCTGGAGCTTGCTTTGCATGTGGAAAAGTAGGTCATAAAGCTTCTGACTGTCCTGAACCTAAATTGAAGCCCATCTTTTGTGCTCATTGTCAACAAAGAGGTCATCATGTGGCAAATTGTAAAGAAAAGCCTAGGAATGAAGGACCGAACTTTGGAAAGGGAATGACAGCTGCTAGAGTATTTGCTTTACAACAATGTGAGAAAGCTCCTTCGGTTGATACACTGGCAGGTATAATACAGATTGCAAATCATCCTGCATATACTTTAATTGACACTGGTGCTACTCATGCATGTATTGCTGAAAGCTTTGTGAATGAGTGTGGTTTGTCTTCTGAAGTGTTGTATGATAGAGTGATGAGTGTAAATACTCCTTTTGGTGTGCAATCCAAAGAGCCATGTGTATGTAGGAATGTTGATGTTGTGATTTCTGATGAAAGCATGCCAATAGATATGTTAGTTTTGCCTTTAATCGATTTTGATGTTATTCTTGGAATGAATTGGTTAAATCTTTACAAAGCTACAATAGATTGTAGTAAAGCGGAAGTGAGTTTTGAGTTGGAAGGTAGAAGACTTTCATGTGTTGGAAAGAAGGAGACCGAGGAGTATGTATTCTATGGAATTGTGGGAGAAGGATATGAGAACTACAATGGGTAGTGAAGAACTCCGAGTTGATATGGTGCCAGTAGTAAGGGAATTTATTGATGTTTTTCCTGATGAATTACCCGGTTTGCCACCGGATAGGGAGATTGATTTTGGGATTGATTTGATACCAGGGACTACACCATTTCTAAAGCTCCATACCGTATGGCTCCGGCCGAGTTGAAAGAATTGAAAAGTCAGTTGGAGGAATTACAACACCTAGGGTTTATTCGTCCAAGTATTTCTCCTTGGGGTGCTCCGGTATTATTTGTTAAGAAGAAAGATGGAAGTCTAAGAATGTGTATAGACTATAGAGAATTAAATCAAGTGACAATCAAGAACAAGTATCCACTTCCTCGAATTGATGATTTATTTGATCAACTGAGAGATGCTGCATTGTTTTCCAAGATAGATTTGAGATCCGGATCATCAACTCAAGATTAAGCAACAAGATATATCCAAGACTGCTTTCAGAACAAGATATGGACATTTTGAGTTTATGGTTATGCCTTTCGGTTTAACAAATGCCCCTGCTGCTTTTATGGATTTGATGAATAGGGTATTTAAGGATTATCTGGATCAATTTGTAATAGTCTTCATTGATGATATATTGGTGTATTCAAAGAATGTGGAAGAACATGAGAAACATTTGAGACTTGTTTTGCAAAGATTGAGAGAGAGGAAGCTTTATGCTAAATGGACAGCTGATAGGCATAATTTATTATCATTTTAAATGGAAAATTGAGTCTATTTTATGGTTTATTGATGGGATTCTTAACAGATTAGGTACTTAATTAGTAGATATATATATATATATTTCAGGTCAATTTTGAACACAATGGTAATATAAGGAAGAAATGTGAGGAGAATCCAATCAAATTCAAGCAAAGGAGCAAGAAGCACAAAGGGAGTCTAGATGTACGGCCGTGCAATTATCAAAATGGAGAAAATATGAAAACAGGCTAGTACAGGGTCTTGTACGCCCGTACATGAAGCGATGAGGAAGGAAAATGAAGGAGATTCATACTTGTACGCCCATACACACTTGATTAAAGAATGATTCCAGTACTTAGTACGCCCTTTTGTACGCCCATGCAAGATGGAAAATTATTAGAGAAATGTGCATTGTACTGTCGTGACTCTAGGAAATGTGTCATGAATATTTTCTTACGTGTTCTTGAAACAATGTGACTGTTGAACACTAGAAAGAAAAGTCGTTTGTTTTTAGAAAAAGTGTTTTTAGATCACACCCATTGGATATAAAAGGGGGGAATTCATTCTGAAGAAGAGAGAGAAGATTAAAGGAGTTTATATGTGTTAGTCGAAGTAGAACGTATTATAGTGTAGTAGTGTAGTTAGGATTCCAAGAAGAACTCGAGAGAGACGATTGGATCCAAGTGTTCGTGTGTGTACAAACATCTACGTTATCATAATTCAAAGGGGTTTTTCATTTTCTTTTCTGATCTTACTCTTGTTGTATGTGTTATTCCATTATGTTATGTTTGTTCTATGTTTGTGTTTGTAACCCAACATGTGTGAATAGTAATTATGGTGTTACGAAGTCATATTAACATGAATTGTATATGTATTTGTCATTAATCTTTGTAATTACGAATTTCTAGTGATGGGTCTTCAATATAGTTAGGAAATTGTAGTGCACAACATGATCCTATATCAGATCTCGATGGAAAATGTTGAGAAACAATTCCATCGAGTAGATCTAAATCACTAAACAAATTACTCCTGGTAATAGAGATATTATGAGGAAATTTGCTGCATATTTAAGGAGATTTAAGGATAATTAGAATACTCTAAAGCAATTCTGCTTTGTCCATCTATTTAAGAGAGATTTTAGTAGATGCAAACGAAATTAGAATTGGTTTATTATGAGAATAAGAACCATGAATTGAGAATCTCTGAAGATAAGTAATTAAAAGGATGATTTGTATTGTAGTTCATGTTAATATGATGGAGTTACCTTGTCTTATTATGATTTAAATTGTATTAGAGTTGTGTTCTGCATAATATTTTAGTGAATCTGTGTAATTAATATAGTTTAGTTGTTAATTATAGATTAAATTTAGATAATCCAATCTACTTGATCGCTAGATAATAAACAAGAGGGTAAGTAGTAGTACTTGTCAAGGCCCAAGGAATACGACCCTATAAGCCATTCCTATACTACAATTGATAGGTGCACTTGCCTATTATTGATCTGATATTAGGAAAGGATTATTGGATATTAATTGTTAAACTCAAATTGGAACAACCATGTTTTTGGCGTCGTTGCCAAGGATTCAATTGACAATATTAGGAAAACCCAATTGTTGTTAATCTAGTTTCTTTTTAATTTTATTTTATGTTCTTATACCATTGTTTATCTAAACTGTGATTTTTCTCTTGATTTCAGGTTTATGACCTGTAGCAAAAAAATCAAACTATTTGATTTTGATCCAAAACCAGAGCGAACATTAGATCAAGGATTGAGAAGAACGAGAGAGATTCTCCAAAACTCTCCTACTATAGTGCGAAGAGCAAGACCAACATTATTAAGTATGAATATCGGTAATAAGAATTTAAACCCACGAGGGGTTGGTGAAGTTGAGGATCCTAGGGTTAATGTAAATCAAGCCGGTGGAAATATAAATGATCCAGTTAGAGATGTTAGAAATGAAGTTCATAGACCTATGTGGGATATGTTTATGCCCACAATCGATGGAGTTGCTCCATCGATTCAGTATCCTCCAATTCATGCAAATAATTTTGAATTGAAGCCTGCTCTGATTCAGATGGTACAAGTTAATCAATTTGGAGGTGGAGCTTCAGAAGACCCACATGCTCATTTGAAGAATTTCTTGCAAATATGTGCTACTATAAAGGCCATGGAACACCAAACGAATCAATACGGCTTTTATTGTTTCCTTTTTCACTTAAAGACAAGGCGCGAAGTTGGTTGGAGTCATTGCCTCCTCATTCATTAACAAGTTGGAATCAAGTGGCCCAGAGGTTCTTAGAGAAATTTTTTCCACCCAATAAGACGATTCAATTAAGAAATGAGATATTTTCCTTCCGTCAGTATGAAGGAGAATCACTTTATGAATCGTGGGAAAGGTTTAAGGAACTTCTTCAACGGTGTCCTCACCATGGGATTTCATTGCATGACTTATTCAGGATATTTTATACATCACTTGCAGATCAAATGAAAACGATGATCGACTCTGTAGCTGGTGGGAGTTTGATGAAGAAAAGTGCTCCTGAGGCTTATGACTTGATTGAAGAATTGGCTAGAAATACATTCAGTTGGCATAGTGAAAGGAACAATCTTCGACCCGTCGCTGCAATGTATGAGTCCGAGTCAGTTTCTCAACTTAAGGCACAAGTAGCATCACTTAGAGCCCAGATGAGTAAAATGAAAGCAAGTATGGAAGCTTTACCTCAAAGTGACTCTTTTATGAGTTCAATTGGAGGCTTTTATGTTTCTGAAGAAATTTCAAGTATTGAAGATCTGAATTTTATTAATAGAACAAATAGAGAAACTGGGAATTATAATCCTTATAGCAATACCTACAATCCCGGTTGGAGGAATCATCCTAACTTTTCATGGAGAGATCAGAGTTCACAAAGATCAAACATTCACTAGGATTTAGAAACCACAGCCTCACAATTACAAGCACCGCAGCAACGCCTCGCTTTACCACCACCTGAGAAGAAATCTAATGTTGAAGATGCTTTGACACAGTTTATTCAAAGTTCTGATGCACGTCACAGGAATCAAGAGGCATCCATCCATAATTTAGAGCAACAATTTGGCCAATTGGCTAAAATGTTGTCTGAGAGGGCTCCGGATCATTACCGGGTAACACGGAAACTAATCCTAAGGAGCAAGTCAAGGCTGTGACTTTGAGGAGTGGAATGTTACGCCCCAAAGGGGTACCTAAACGCGACAGTCCATGTACTCGATATTTAAACTTAAGTATGACAACCTTAGTCATCCCATAAGTTTACATATCGGGTATAAGGTGTACTTACACAACTTTTAGGATCACAATTTGAATCGAGTAGTCTTGAGAAAGCATACATAGCATTAAGAATAGAAATCGCAACATAAATAGTTAAATTTTACAAAAACCAAGGGGCATACCCCCCAAAATAATGGGAGTCTTCAACGTCTAGCTCCAAATTACAAATATCTGAGTCTACATTAAAGAGATTTTCCTAGAAGTCCATGCCTATACTAAGTCTCGACTTCCTCAAAAGCTCTTTAATCTAATGTGATAAACCTGCACAAAGCATCCTCTTGGAACAACCAAAAATAGGGACACTGCAAAAAAACTATTAGGTATAAGCTAATTGCTTAATAAGATTCATTTTCCAAGTAACATATCGATCAAGCTAAAATATCTATACAAGCAAGTTATAATTAAGCAACCATATGAATGCACAAGCAAATGAGCAAGCAAGCATATGACTTTCGGTAGTCATATGTGAATGGATTTACGCCCTTCCATTCGGGGTTTGGGGTAGTTCATAAGTCATGCAACTACAGTTCCAATGTTGGTCCATAAGACATGCAACCATAGTCCCAATCTTAAGTGGGGTGGTCCATAAGACATGCAACCACAATTTAATGTTGGTCCATAAGTCATGCAACCATAGTTTCATTATTTGAATGGGGTGGTCTATAAGTCATGCAACCCTAGTCCCATTAATAAAGACTCGCTGCCTCCCAAAAACCTTTGTCCCACCAAAGGCATACTCGACAATGATATGTGACTCACTACGTGATATGCATGTACAATTTATTCATATAATCGGCATATTAATTAGATAATTTAAAAGTGATCATACAGATTTCAGACACTCCAAATCTGTACTAGCTCATACAAGGTTATTGCAACAAATCTTGCCTCGATATACTTCATTCATGTAAGTTTAGATCACCATTCAATCACAATTTTATCTTTTCCTAAGTGTAATGCTACTACTACTACAAGCACAGCTAAGAGCATAATTAATTGAGAAATGAACTCACTTGTCCATGTAGTGAAATCCACTAGTCGTAATAGTCCTCGGGAAGTGGTAACCCATCCTCCAAATTACCTAAGTACAAAGAATACCCTCATGAGTATCTCTATGAAGTTCTATTAAACTTAACAATTTTATTTACTAAGTTCGTCAATTTTCGCCTAGGTTAAATTCTTAACTTAAAAAGGTCATATCTAACTCATTTTAACTCGGAATTAAGCTTATAATATACCGATTTCTATCTACTTCAAAAGAGCTATCTACTTCCAAAGTTAATTCAAACTTTTAAGGTCATTTAAGGGTCGGAATCATACAGCACAGTAGGGTGGTGAAAATCCAAAATTTGAGCCTTTAAGAAGATTTGCTATTTCACTCTATTTAACTACTTAGACCAACTTATTTTAGTCCTAAACTTGCAAGGAGATCCTCAAAAAAATTAAGAGATTACACACTTATCTAATCCCAAACATAAAGTTCAAAAGAGACTTCTAAGAATCCATTTTTATAAAACCGAAATTTGGAATTGAAACTCATTGTCTTAATTTGAGTAATTCCTTTACCAAAACTTACTTAGTTCAATGAAAATAATTTTCCTATTATTTATCATCAAGGCATTCCATTTTCCATGTAAAATACTTGTTTTGAGATCCAAAAGAAGGTTTTCGAAATTGGTCTCCCCTTGATTACGAATTTTCTCTTTGAAGTTTACAATGAAAACAAGACCTAAATTTTGTCTTTTACAAAGCTCTTGATTTAAGCAATGCTTTTTAGGAAAACTCATTTAAATATGAAAATTCATTCCTTAAGATATCTATACCAAGAGCCCTTATATTTTGTCTAAATCTTGATTTTAAAGTTAGATAATGGGTTCCAAAAATGGGTCATGGTCTAGATCCGAATTTTCATAAATTTATTTTGAACATATCTCTTGAGAAAATTCATCAAAACATGAAAAACAACCCATTACATATTATATCTTAAGAACCCTTCATTTCTTGAATAAAATCCTCATTTTTGAGTTGGAAAACATGTTTTTATATTAGATCTTTGTCTTGATCCGAAAATACAATTTTTGTTTTTGAAAATGAACTTTGAAAATCAACTTTGATTCTTGTAAGATGAAGTCTTGGTGATATACATCATCAAACCTTCATTTTCTTAACAAAAACTTCCATTTTAAGACTTGGAAGAGGGTTTTTGAAATGGTGCCTTGACAAGTTACGAAAATTACTTTTTCATTCAAACTTGAGTCTAAGATCTACTCAAAATACAACCACGAAAACATAAGAAAAACTTGTGTAGGCCTTAAACTTTTAGATCTACACATAAACATAACTAAAGCTTTGTAAAACTCTAGATCTACAAGTTGTTACAAAAATAAGAAGATAAACAAGCCTTCAAGATAACAAATATACTAATAACAAAAAAAAGATCATCAACAAGAGGAGTGTTTCAATTTTTAGCATCATCATCCATAGCTTTTTAAGCTTGTGGAATATCCTTTGATGCATGAAACACCCATAATATCATCCTACAACATCCTATGGAAGTTAAAAGAGGATGATTACTCAAATATTTGCAAGAAAGTGTGTATGAACAAGGAAAGAAAATGGTGGTAGCTTGTTCTTAAGAAGAACAAAGCAAAGAAGAAGAGAAAGGAAAGGGAAAAAGAGAGAGGAAAAGTGTAGGGTTTGTAAAGGTGAAAGAGAGAAAGAATGAGATACTTAAATAGAGAGTGGAGTGTATTAATAAATGATAAAAAAAAACAAAAACCAAGGCAGCTACTGGGGTACAAGCTGGCGTGAATTCAAGTAGTGTAGGGGAGGTGATTTAGTTGAGTTGTAATTTGTAATTTTGAAAGTGTAACTTGTAGCTCCCATTTCTAACTAAAAGAAACTTTAAAATATCAAATAAATTATTAAAAATAGGGAAAAGTGGCTGATTTTTAGGGATGGTCAGCTGCCATCTTGGGAAATGGAGTGTAAGAAAAAGCAAAAGAAATTATATTAATGTGTAGTAATGATAATGGATATGTACTTGAGGTATGGGTTGAAAAAGTACCTTTTGACTAAGAAAATATATAAAATAAATTAAGAAAATATTTTTAATTAAGTGACAGAATTTTTTATGATTTAAATAAAATAATCAAATAAATTATTTTTAGAAATTTAACAAATAAGTTACCGGTAAGAGTAAAATAAGCTTATATGAGCTATAACTGATATTTTTTAAATCCGAAAAATTATAAACTTGATATTTTTGAAATCCTTATAAAAATATGAGTCTAAAAATATTAAAGATATATTTTTAATTTTCCGAGCCTTGGGACACGCTTTCCAAAGCAGTATCCAAACGAGTTCGAAATAAGCCAAAATTAAACCAATTGATATTTTAATAAATCAAATATTATTACGGACTATTCTAAACACTTTAATTATTTTTCAACTCCTCGATTTACGAACTCAGGTTTGTCGGATCTAAACTGTAGGGTTTAACTCTAGTTCTGAAGACTTAAGGTTCTCGGTTGACCTTCCGGCTTAAGGTTAAGGCTAAGAAAGCAGGGGTTTACAGGAAAGGAATTACAAACTCTAGCAAAAGCTCAAGAGAGTGAGATGGAAGTCGGATTGGAAAGTGAGGACCAGATGGAGAAGGTTGGAAAATCAATGGAAGAATGTTTACCTGCTACAAAACCAAAAGAATATCAGCCACCATTGCCTTACCCCTCTAGGTTGAGAAATGAAAAGAATGAGGAACATTACAAGAAGTTCTTGGAACTTTTTTAACAGTTGCACATCAACCTTCCGCTAGTTGAAGCCTTAAGCTAAATGCCTAAATATGCTAAGTTCCTCAAGGAACTTTTGTCAAACAAGAGGAAATTGGAAGAACTCTCTACTGTTACTCTTGGTGGAGAATGTTCTGCAGTCATCTTGAACAAGCTGCCTGGAAACTTAAGGATCCTGGTAGCTTTACCATTCCATGTTTGATCGGAGACTTATCGGTTGAAAGGGCATTGGCAGATCTTGGTGCTAGCATGAACCTCAGGCCATATAGCTTGTTTAAAAGCTGATCTTGGGGGAACCAAAGAGCACCAAAATGAGTATCCAACTTGCTGATAGATCCATGGAGGATGTTTTGGTAAAGGTTCATGACTTTATCTTCCCTGCAGATTTTGTAGTATAAACATGGATAAAGACATTGAAGTTCCACTCATATTGGGGAGGCATTCTTGGCAACAGTTGGTGCCGTTATCGATGTCAAAGATGGAAAATTAGTTCTCCGGGTTGGAAGTGAAGAGATGGTCATCCGAATGCTAGATGTTTTCAGGAAGCCAATGAGTGGTGATGATATTTGCTTTGCTATTGATTCTTTAGAGCTAACTGTTTCTGATTGTTTGCAGGATACCTTGAGTAAAGACTCTTTGGAGTTATGTTTAGCAAAAGGAAGTGAAGCAAATGGTATAGAGGAAGTAAGGGAAATTAGTGCTTAGTTAGAAGTCCGAGCTGAACAAAAGAAGGATTTTGGGGTTGAGGAGTTCAACCGAAGCAACATTGCTAGGTTGAAACCTTTAGTTGAGGAACCCCTGACTTAGAACTGAAGTAATTGCCTTTTATCTAGAATACCATTTTGATTGAAAACTCTAAGCTTCCAGTGTTATATCATCGGAGCTTGAACCAAGCCAAAAAGAGCGACTCCTATCTGTGCTTAAGAAACACAAGAGGGCAATAGCATGGAAGATATCAGATATTAAGGGGATTAGTCCATCCTTTTGCACCCATAAGATTCTGATGGAAGATGGATATAAGACAGTTGTGCAGCCACAAAGGAGACTAAACCCTAATATGAAAGAAGTAGTCAAGAAGGAGGTAGTGAAGTTGTTGGACGCAGGACTTATCTACCCAATTTCTGATAGCCCATGGTAAGTCCAGTTCAAGTTGTCTGGTGGTGTCGAATCCAACAAATTAAATAACCTACTCTTAAAATTTTGTAAATAGTAGTGAGCAGGATCGTCTCTACAGGGAACAGTAAAAATCTATTTCTATCAAGATTGAGAAAAGAGAAGAAAAATTGGGGGGTTTTTTGAAATCAAACAATTAAATAAATTCTATATTTAAATACGAAAATTCTATATTAGGAAAATATCCAACCAAAGTCTTACCACAATTCAATTCTTGGGATTGATCATTGACTCAAAGATTATTGTTCTTTTATTGAATAGATTGGTTATGACTTTCAACAAGCTCTGAAAATCTATCTTTCCTTAATGATTCGATAATCAAGATAAGATCTTTGATTATTTCCCTAATTGATTAGACAACCCTAAATACGCTCTTAGAATTTAATCTATCAATTGCTTTATGAAATAGAAAGATTACCAATCCTAATCAATAATCCAAAAGCATGAATCATTTAAACTAGATTATATTTCATCACAACACAAAATCAATCATCTGGTTATAATTAATCGTGTTGTTTCATCACATATATTAGAAAGATCATACAATTACGGATATGATTTCCTAATTGATTGATTATTATTTGTTAATCATACAACCGGATCCAAAGTTGCAATCAATAAACATACAATAATAACATATAAGGCGGCAGATTATGAATACTCAATTTAAGAATAATATAATAGAACCGTTTTGATCTCACAATCCATCTTGAATTGAATATGTAGCAATCCTTTGGCTAGATTTGGAGTTTAGCCACTCATGATCCAAGAAAAACAAAAGCTAGGGTTTCTTGAGAGTATAAAGAACAAGAACAATCAATAATGAATAATGAATAATATCCCTTTTCTCTCTCCTCCTTCTTTATATATGTGAGATAAACATCAGATATAAAGAGTATTTTTCGCATAAAAAATGGCTGGAGATATGTCGCAACAAAGCTGGCAGCCTTTAATCACGAAACAAGTGTTGCACGCATGATGGCCGGCTCCATGGCCGGCGGCCATGACTCCTCTGATCATTGTTTCACGGTGATGGCCGGCTCCATGGCCGGCGGCCATGATGCTTTTGGGATCTTCGCTGGGCTTCATGGCTGGCGGCGATTCCATGATGGCTGGCGGCCATGACTCCTCTGATGTATATCTACCGTACTTAGTTCCTTTAAATCTTTCCATTCACTTTAAAAACTTGAAATATAACATTAACTTTATTAAGTACCAATTCCTCATAATTTCTATAAAATTAATAACAAGTTGATCAAGTTTCATCCAATATAAATTGAGTAAAATATATCTCAACAAATTCCTCCACACTTAAACTCTTGCTTGTCCTCAAGCAAAACCAATATCTCCAAATTGAGAAATCTTTTGTTGGAGTGTGCTTCTTTCAAAATTCAAATTCAAGCATCTCTTTTCTTTATTTTTCTTTCAAGACTTGTGATTTTCAGTGCTTATCGCTCAAACCAAACTGAGGACTTGTAATTAGAGTACTAAAATAAAAATTCAGTAGTTAATCTAAACAAAACAAACTTGAACCACATATTTAACAAAGATCATTCTACTCAAGAGTAAATACTCAGTCCAGTAGGGAAAAATACCCATTTAGACTTCACTGGACATCTAACCGACACATACTCTTACCAACACAGAATAAAAGCATGTGATATCAGTTCTTTCCCTAGATTTTTCTTTTTGTTTATTATAAGTCTTATTCCGCTTGATTGCTTCAACATTCATTTTCATTTTTTTTTTTCATTCAATCAAGCATTAAGAGCCTTCAGAGATGAATCTCTGGACGGGTTTTAGTCCGTTTCTTTTCAGCTCTTTTCTTCTCTAAATTTTTCTTTCAAAGCACTTTTCACTTTTTAGCCTTTCCTCCCTTATCGTTATAGTGAGTTCATTGAGTCACATCCCGGGCTCATCACCCAAGTGACCAGGTTTTAAAGGGACCCCTACGGACTCTTCCTCACTCTAACATTCAAGTTTGGATACTCATAACTCGATTGTTTGAGTTAGAGGAGTATAGGCTTATGCTTGTTTCTACTTTTGAATGGAACAACAAACTCAAGACTTTTTTATCAAAGATCACTAAGAAAAAGACTTCCTTTATCTCTTTTACTAAGTGTTGAAAAATTCTTTAATAAGAACTTATAAAAGTATATATAAGTTAGCTTTTTCCTAGAAGTAAACCTGTTTATTTTTCACATGAGGACTCGACTTACTCTCAAACTTCCAAATCTAAAGCCAAATACACAGTAAATCTGTTCTTTAAAGATTTCACTACTCAATTTTAACTAAGTACTCAAATCACAATAGTATAGGTGAGTAAAGCACTTTCACAAGTCAATTTTTTTTTTTTAACACAAATTCCAGATTTCAATGAAATTTTTGAAAAAAATTAGGCCTTAAATGCCCTATATTACTTAAGAACAAACATTCAAGAATTTAAAGTGTGGGCACTTTCATATCCAGATGTCTTGTATATATCATAAATCCAAAAATCAGACATCAATCACAAGATGAAATACTCCAATTCATATTTTATTCCTCCCCCACACTTATAATAAACAGTGTCCTCACTGTTTCTAATCAGCACAAAGTGAGAGGAAAATAAAAAGAAATAGGAATAACGGTACTTCCCCGGTTTCTCTTTTGAAGCTCCTTTGAAGTTCTTTGTCCTTTAAAGCTCATGAGAGAGATTTTCTTCTTCAATTCAAGATCTAAGACCTACAAAACCAAACAAATAAAAGAAAACAAAACACACAAAAACAAAAGCATTAGTAACAAAAACCATGGGTTGCCTCCCATGAAGCGCTTCTTTATAGTCCTTAGCTGGACTATTCCAACTCATTTTCTTATGGAGGCTCAAAGATATAGGATTCCCAATTCTCAAACATAGGATATCCTTCATTTAAATTCTTCTCATGATTCACCCTAGCGATCTCTCCATCTAATGCCCTCAATAGCTGATCGAAAAATATGTCGCTAGTGTCTCTTTTATGCACATCCTCCTTTAGATTCAACTTATCATCTCCAATCTTCTCCAAAACTTGTCCAGTGTCAACTAATTTATCTCCAAGTCCATCCACTTTTGATTCATCAACTAGGCTCTCTTCTTCCACTTCCACAACCTGATTGTCATTCTTAGAGATAGCAAAAATATTAGAAATATTTGAATTAATTTTCTTTTCACTATCTACCGAGAATCTAATGATCTCCCCATCAAATTCCATAGTCATAACCCCTTCATTAACATCAATTTTGGTTTTAGATGTTTTCATAAATGGTCTCCCAAGCAAAAGTGTAGGTGATTTTGAATACATCTCCTCACCCATATCAATTACATAAAAGTCAGCGGGAAACACTAATCCATTGACTTGAACCAAAACATCCTCCAAAATACCTGATGGATATATATTAGATCTATCTGCAAGTTGCAAGATACTCTTGTTTCTTTCAAAGATCCAATATTCAACTTCTCATATATAGATAAGGGCATGATATTAACTGAAGCTCCTAGGTCACACATACAATTTTCAATCTTAACTTGATCTATTATACAAGGAATAGAAAACGTACCAGGGTCCTTGCACTTTGGTGGTAGCTTCTTCTGAAGAACAGCAGAAATATTCTCACCCATATAAACCATCTCATTTCCTCTAAGCTTCTTCTTGTTTGTGCAAAGATCTTTCAGAAACTTAGCATATCGAGGTATTTTCTTAATCACATCCAATAAAGGAATATTCACCTCGACTTTCCTAAAAGTCTCCAAAATTTCCTTCTCTTCATCCAATTTCTTGGACTGATTCAACCTAGAAGGGAATGGGGGTACAGGCTTGTAATCTGTGGGGGGTTTTTCTACTTGTTTCTCCTCCATGGGGGTTCTCTTTTTCACTTTCTCATTGGAGTCGGTTTCAATTACCTTCTCATTTGAGTCTTGCAATTCCTTGCCAAATCTCAAGGAATTGCACTCACATTTTCTCTATGATTAATGGTGTTAGAAGGTAACTTACCTTGCTGTTCCAACTTACCTACTGAAGTAGCAAGTTTACTCATCTGACCCTCCAAATTTTGAATGCTTTGCTTCGTCTCATCCTGAAATTGTTTAGTGTTGATTGCAAGAGACTTCACAATGTCTTCAAGTGATGAGCTTGAAGACGAAGCTTGTTGTGGTGGTGGTTGTTGTGGCCTTGATTGGTATGGCTGGTAATTCTGAGGCCTTGGTTGATAACTGAAGTTTGGATGATCCCTCCATCCAGGATTGTAGGTGTTTGCATAGGGATCATACTTTCTCTGAGGTGGTTGTGGTTGTCCTGGAAAAACTCCAACCGCATTTGTATGCGCAAATGAATCTTCTTGTAAGGTTGGACACAAGTCTTGGGATGATTTGATGCACAAATACCACAAGCTTTCGCTTGTTGGGTATTTCCAAGGATAACCTGCTGAACAAGAGAAGTCAAGCTAGATAATTGAGATTCTAAGTGTGAGACACTTACCTCATTGACTCGTCTTGTTGAAGGATCTTGTCTGAAACCGAATTGTTGGGAATTTGCAGCCGTGAGTGAGATCAAATCCCTAGCCTGAGCAGGGGTTTTATCTACTATCGCTCCTCCACTCGCTGCATCCATCATCTTCCTTTCCATAGGAAGCAATCCTTCATAGAAATACTGTATCAGGAGTTGTTCGGATATGCCGTGTTGTGGACAACTGGCAACCAGTTGTTTGAACCTTTCCCAATACTCATGCAGATTCTCAAGATCCTTTTGTTTAATCCCACAAATTTCCCTCCTTATGTTTGCGGCTCTAGTAGCAGGGAAAAATTTGTCCAAAAATGCCTTGACCATATCAGTCCATGTGGTGATTGATCCAGGGGGCAAATAGAATAGCCAATCTTTGGCTTTATCCCTCAAAGAAAAAGGAAAAGCCCTCAATTTTATTTGATCTTCAGAAATCCCTTGAGGTTTCATGCTAAAACAGACAACGTGGAATTCCTTCAAATGCTTATGAGGGTCCTCGTTTTCCAGGCCATGAAAAGAAGGCAACAAATGAATCAACCCGGATTTTAACTCAAAGTCCACATTCAACTCAGGATATTGAATGCAAAGTGGTTGTTGAGTCACATCCGGAGTTGCTAATTGTCTAAGTGTTCGGTCCGGATTTGCCATCTCTTCCTTTTCTTCTTCTAAATCCAAACTTTCAGATTCTTCTCTTTCTGTCTCACTGGATGATTCTGATAATTCCAATGCTTGAGTTAATCCAGGAGATGAAGTTGAAGTTGCGTCTAGAATACGCTGTTTTGATTGTCGGCGCAATTCCCGTTCCGTCTTCTCTATATCTGAATCAAATTCTAAAGTACCTTTGTGAGAAGCACGGGTCATAAACAAAAATCAAAATAAAAAGAAATAGAAATAGATCTTTGACACCAGTTCCCCGGCAACGGCGCCAAAATTTGGTGGGTGTCGAATCCAACAAAATTAAATAACCTACTCTTAAAATTTTGTAAATAGTAGTGAGCAGGATCGTCTCCACAGGGAACCAGTAAAAATCTATTTCTATCAAGATTGAGAAAAGAGAAGAAAAATTGGGGGGTTTTTGAAATCAAACAATTAAATAAATTCTATATTTAAATACGAAAATTCTATATTAGGAAAATATCCAACCAAAGTCTTACCACAATTCAATTCTTGGGATTGATCATTGACTCAAAGATTATTGTTCTTTTATTGAATAGATTGGTTATGACTTTCAACAAGCTCTGAAAATCTATCTTTCCTTAATGATTCGATAATCAAGATAAGATCTTTGATTATTTCCCTAATTGATTAGACAACCCTAAATACGCTCTTAGAATTTAATCTATCAATTGCTTTATGAAATAGAAAGATTACCAATAATAATAATCCAAAAGCATGAATCATTTAAACTAGATTATATTTCATCACAACACAAAATCAATCATCTGGTTATAATTAATCGTGTTGTTTCATCACATATATTAGAAAGATCATACAATTACGGATATGATTTCCTAATTGATTGATTATTGTTTGTTAATCATACAACCGGATCCAAAGTTGCAATCAATAAACATACAATAATAACATATAAAGCAGATGAAATATGAATACTCAATTTAAGAAAATATAATAGAACCGTTTTGATCTCACAATCCATCTTGAATTGAATATGTAGCAATCCTTTGGCTAGATTTGGAGTTTAGCCACTCATGATCCAAGAAAAACAAAAGCTAGGGTTTCTTGAGAGTATCAAGAACAAGAACAATCAATAATGAATAATGAATAATATCCCTTTTCTCTCTCCTACCTCTTTATATGTGAGATAAACATCAGATATAAAGAGTATTTTTCGCATAAAAATGGCTGGAGATATGTCGCAACAAAGCTGGCAGCCTTTAATCACGAAACAAGTGTTGCACGCGTGATGGCCGGCTCCATGGCCGACTCCATGGCCAGCGGCCATGACTCCTCTGATCATTGTTTCACGGTGATGGCCGGCTCCATGGCCGGCGGCCATGATGCTTCTGGGATCTCCGCTGGGCTTCATGGCTGGCGGCGATTCCATGATGACTGGCGGCCATGACTCCTCTGATGTATATCTCCCGTACTTAGTTCCTCTAAATCTTTCCATTCACTTTAAAAACCTGAAATATAACATTAACTTTATTAAGTACCAATTCCTCATAATTTCTATAAAATTAATAACAAGTTGATCAAGTTTCATCCAATATAAATTGAGTAAAATATATCTCAACATTGTCCCGAAGAAGGGAGGCATGACAGTTGTATCTACTGATAGCAATGAAATGATCCCAATGCGCACTGTAACAGGCTGGAGGGTGTGCATTGATTATCGAAGGCTTAATGACGCTACAAGGAAGGACCACTTCCCACTACCTTTCATTGACCAGATGTTGGAGCGATTAGCTGGTCATGAATTCTATTATTTCTTAGATGGAATGTCCAGATATTTCCATATCCCTATATCACCGGAAGATCAAGAAAAGACTACCTTCACTTGCCCCTACGGTACTTTT
This sequence comes from Combretum micranthum, assembly GCA_024138025.1. Classification (NCBI taxonomy): domain Eukaryota; kingdom Viridiplantae; phylum Streptophyta; class Magnoliopsida; order Myrtales; family Combretaceae; genus Combretum; species Combretum micranthum. Next base: position 80,113 of record JAMXBD010003710.1, on the reverse strand, counting down.
GCATACCGTAGAATGCCATTTGGGTTATGCAATGCACCAGCGACCTTTCAAAGGTGTATGCTAGCTATATTTGGGGATCTAGTGGAGGATGTGATGGAGGTGTTTATGGATGACTTCTCAATGTTTGGAAATTCGTTTGAGAAGTGTTTGTTAAATCTGGAAAAGGTTTTGATGAGATGTGAGGAGACCAACCTAGTGTTAAATTGGGAAAAGTGCCATTTTATGGTACAACAAGGCATAGTGTTGGGTCATCAGGTGTCAAAGAAGTGGATAGAAGTGGATGTGGCAAAGGTAGAGGTGATTTCCAAGTTGCCACCACCGACATCTGTCAAGGCAATAAGAAGTTTCCTTGGATATGCGGGTTTCTATCGAAGATTCATCAAGGATTTTTCAAAAATTGCAAGACCTTTGACTAAGCTGTTAGAGAAGGATGCTACATTCCACTTTGATGAGCAGTGCTTAGAAGCTTTTAATTTCTTGAAAGAGAAGTTGACATGTGCCCCTATAATGGTAGCTCCCGATTGGAATTTACCGTTTGAGTTAATGTGTGATGTAAGTGACTCCGCTATAGGAGCCGTGTTAGGACAAAGAAAGGAAAAATATTTTCAGCCAATTTACTATGCAAGCAAAACCCTTACACCCACACAAGAGAATTATACCACAACAGAAAAAGAATTGCTTGCTATAGTATTTGCCTTTGACAAGTTTAGATCATATCTTATCCTATCAAAAGTGGTAGTATACTGACCACTTAGCCTTGAAGTACCTTCTCTCCAAATCTGATGCTAAACCAAGATTGATTAGATGGGTATTATTGCTCCAAGAATTTGATTTGGAAATAAGAGATAAAAAGGAGCAGAAAACTTAGCAGCAGACCATCTATCTATGTTAGATAACCCACATATGGGAGAGTTGAAAGAGGATGAGATCAATGACAAATTTCTAGAGGAAAGTTTATTTCGCCATACATGCAATGGAAGATCAAGGAGTACCATGGTTTGCTGATATAGCGAACCATTTGGTTGGGATAGTCCTTCCCCAAGACTTGGATTCTTATCAAAAGAAAAAGTTCTTTTCGAAGCTAAAACACTATTTTTGGGAAGATCCATACCTTTATAGGATTTGTGCGGATCAAATTATTAGGCGATGTGTCTCACATGAAGAAGGGCAGCAAATTTTGTTCCATTGCCATAGTGGTCCTATCGGAGGCTATTATAGTGCTAATAGAACATCACAAAAAGTTTTAAAATCGGGTTTTTATTGGCCAAGTATTTTCAAGGATTCTAATACATTTATTTTAACTTGTGACAGGTGCCAAAGGATCGGGAACATATCAAAGCAGGATGAAATGGCCCAAAAGTACATATTGGAGTGCGAGGTATTTGATGTCTAGGGGATTGACTTCAAGGGACCATTTCGTAGCTCCTATGGCAACAGGTATGTACTTGTAGCAGTAGATTATGTTTCTAAGTAGGTTGAAGCCCAAGCTTTGCCTACTAATAATGCCCGGGTAGTGCTCAAGTTTTTAAAAAGATTATTTTCACGGTTTGGAGCACCCAAGGCTTTAATTAGTGACAGGGGAACCCACTTTTCTAATAGTCAAATTGAGAAGGTGTTGAAAAGATATGGTGTTCACCATAGGCTAGCCACTCCGTATCACCCCCAAACTAGTGGCCAAGTAGAAGTCTCAAATAGGGAACTGAAAAGAATATTAGAGAAGACAGTGGCTCATAATCGCAAGGATTGGGCTGAGAAGTTGGATTATGCTTTGTGGGCATACTGGATAGCCTATAAAACACCTTTAGGCACTACACCCTATAGGTTAGTGTATGGTAAAGCATGTCACCTACCTGTAGAAATTGAACATAAGGCTTACTAGGCGATTAAGACTGCAAATTTGGATTTGGACGCTGTTGGTATGCATAGGAGATTGCAAATCAATGAATTGGATGAGTGGAGATGTATAGCCTATGAGAACAATAGGATCTACAAGGAAAGGATAAAGAAATTGCATGATTCTCTTATAAGTGTCCTAAACAGTTCAGAGAGGGAGATTCAGTATTGTTATACAACTCGAGATTAAGGTTGTTCCCAGGTGTCGAGTCTGGATTTTTCCACTCATCTCTGGTTCATTTCTCCTAACCCGATTCACATTAAACCCGAACCCATTTAACATGAATCCTCGACTAGGGGTTAAGAGAAATTTTAAATTTTTTGAAATGATTTAGAGTCGCCACCCGATATAAATCGGGAAAAAAACAAAAGCTAGGATCAATGGGTCGGTTGATCCTAACTTAGCTATTAGTCTGCGAAAAAATTTGATTTAAAAAAAAAAACAAACTTTTTAAAAACCAGATATCATGGATTCGGGAGCTAACCTATTAAAACCAAATCGGTTACCACTTTCAGAATTTTAAATTTATAATCTATCCTTTATATAATCAAAAATTCAAATAAAAATATTTACAAATCACATTATTCATTTTTTTTATTTTTATGTGCTTTTATTCATTTTTATTTTTTATTATTTTTTTTAGAACATGAATAACAACAGATATATTTCCTTTTTTTAAAAAAAAAAAATTATATTTACAAGAATTATTCACAATATAAAAAAAACAAAACATTTTTTTTTATTTTTTAATGTCGCCCCGCAGGTGCCTACGTACTCGCTAATCGAGATCAGACAAAACGTAGTTCTTTAAAAAGAACTTTAATTTGTTGATCAATTTTTATTTTTTGAACTATTCTCAATTTAAGTTCATTAAATTTTATATTTTATGAAAATCATTTTTGATGGTCCTATGATCTAATCAATTGATTTTCATTTTATGAAAATATAATTTTTCTAAGTTTGAAAATCATTTTTGATTTTTTTTTTGAAAATTCAATTTTGTTATTTTTATTTATTTTTGTTTATTTATTATCATTATTTTTATTTATTTTTTTTTAAAAAATCATCACATAAATTCACAACATATTCAGAATATATTAAAATATATTAAAATTATTTTTCTTGCATTAAATATGCATTTTCTAAAGCAATTTATGTATAAATACATATTAAAAATATTCAAAAATATAAAAAAATAAATTTATATGAAAAATAGTTATTTATATTTTTCTGAACTTTTCTGGATTTTTCTGAATTTTTATGAATTTTTATGAATTTTTTACTATTTTTTACTATTTTCTGTAATTAATTATATAATAAACATATAATAAAATAATGCGGATTAACCTGGACCGTTGGATGAAGCGGATGAGATCTGGAGCGTTGATCACGTTGACTGATCCTGATCGTCTGATGGAATTGACCAAATCTGGGGCGTTGATCAAGATGATTAAATCTGAGCCGTCTGATTTGCTTGATTGAATCTGAGCTGCTGATCTGTTTGATGAAATCTGGGTCGCTGATCTGCTTGATCAAATCTGAATCGTCTGTTCTGCTTGATTGAATCTGGGCCGCTGATCTGCTTGATCAAATCTGAACCGTCTGATCTACTTGATTGAATCTGGGCCGTCTGATCTGTTTGACCGTTGACCGATGAACGTTGACCGATGACCGACCGGGTTGGATTCGGATCTTCGGGTCGGATCTCGGAGCTCCCGCGGGTGAAGAAGACGATTACGCAATCTTTCGGGGTGGATTCCGGCGGCTCCGATGGTCCTCTATGGCTGGGAGTTTGTCGGCTCGACTCCTGGTGCGACGGCGGTGCTCCTGATGGTGGTGGCGTCCACTCAGAACGGCGGCAAGAGGTGGCTCCGGCGGTGGTCGTACGGCGGCGCAAATGGAAAAAATTTAAAAAAATTTGCAGAGATTAATTTGAGCAATTCGAGCAAATCTAAGCACACTAAATCATCTAAATCAAGTTTCTAACATTCTTGAAACATTCAATTTGGATCAAATCTGATCTAAGAACTTCGAATTTGAAAAAATTCGAATTTTAACCCTAAACTTGAAAACTTCGAATTGATCCTATTGTGTATGTGTTTCTTGAAATTGACGTGTGCCTTTTGATCCTAGGACCCCCTATTTATAGGTTGCAAGCTCAATTTTACGTTTCGAACAATTTCGAAAATGAATCGATTTTTGCCTCTTTGTTTTTCACGAATTTAATTCGAAAATTCGTGATTAATTTGTTTGAAACTGATGAATTGATGATTGATTTCTCATATCCTTCATCAAATCATTTAATTTGGGTAGATGAATTACCTAATTTTTCCAATTCTTGTAACTCCTCATTTATGTGCAATTGAATGCTTTACAAATTGTGATTTTTTCCCAATTTTTTAGCACGAATTTTGTGACTTTTGGGTTGTTTTCACATATGAATTATGTATTGATCTTTCATTTTCCATGTCTACTTTGTAATTGCATCATCAATTTCAACAATCAATGATGTTTTGTCAGTTAAAAACTGATGCAAAGTAAGGCAAAAAGTCACTTTGAGGAAGATGCAAAGGCAAAAAAAAATGAGATGATAAAAAGGCAAAAATTTGCCTTTGCTAGGGTTTGAACTTGGGTCCTTGAGCTTGAGTGTGTATTTGGGTCAATGTATTTAACCAACAGGCCATTTGGCCTGTGCCTTGATCACTTAGCCAACTTCATCAATACTTAAGGCTTTTGGAAAAATGAGTTTAATTAAATTTAAGCCTTAATTAATTGGGCAAAAATTGGGTGTCTACACCAGGCAAACTTAGGTCTAGGTGGTCTGGACCATTTACTGTCAAAAGAATTTTTCCATATGGAACAGTAGAGGTCACACACCCAGAGAAAGGAACTTTTAAGGTGAACGATCAGAGAGTGAAAATTTATCATGAAAGAGTTGACATGGATGAAGTCAGGGAGGAGTTAAGACTTCTCCATGTAGAAAATTTTTTGTGAAGTATTAACAAATGTAAAGCTAGAGACAATAAACTAGCATGTATTGTTATTGTTGTATGGATTTTGTTCATGTCTTAATAATTATACTCATTGTTACACTAAGCTATATACTTTCTCTTTATATGTGTGTTTAGAAGATTTTTTTTTCCATGTATTTATTTACTTATGACGATATGGATATGTGTATGTTTATGTGTATATACGTATGCATGTGGAAAATATATAAATATATATTATATATAAAATGGAATCACGCTGATATGTACGGGCGTACATTAATAGTAAGGGGAGAATTAAGTTCAAACAGAAGCTAGTACGCCCCTCTATATGGGCGTGATTTTATACACGCTTGTTCCGAACGGGAACCCGAGACCAGTACGCCCCTATGTACGGACGTACATAATACAAAATGAAGGATGGGCCATTCCATAGTCTACAAAGGGGTGACGTACGGTCGTACATCATGAAATTTGATGACCTTGCTTTTGTTTCTAAGCAATTACAATCATTTATACGGGGGTACACAAGCAAGCAGGGGAAGCCTAACTAGATCAGAACCCAACACGTCCTCTTGTACGGCCGTGCAACCCTGCAGCCAGGTAAGTTGGTTCAACTTGTACGACCGTACTCCCAGGTCTGTATTTACTTATATATATATATATATCCTCTGTTTAACTTCATTTTAAACCCCATTGTCTCTACATTCCATTTCTTCTTGTCTCTCCCACTCTCTCAATATTCTCGATCCTACAACTCTGATGCAAGTTCACTAAGGGCTGTAAATTTTTTTTTTTTTACATAAATCTTCACTTTAGCACCACTACATTGGATCCAAAGACAGGTACGACTTCTTCCTTCTCTATTCTTGTCTTGTATTTGACTACCAATATTAGATGATTAGGGTTAAGTTGTTTCATACAAATTCCTTGTTAAGATTATAATTTTCTTTTGGAATCATTATATGTTAATTCAATAGAGTTGTACATTGTTTTTGTTGCATTGAAATCTATTAACCCTAATTTCAAAAACATGTTCATGTAAACCCTAACATTGTAACATTCCTATATACAAGTGTTGATTCAAAAATTGAAATTCCTAACCTAGGAATTAGGAATTTTGATTTGAGTAACTTATTTTAGGATTGGATTATATTAGGGAGTAGTTACAATGTTGGTTCATCACAAAAGAATATGAGATTGAAACGTGCTCATAAAGTGTTTGTTGAAATGCCAATACTTAAAACAAGTCCACTTTTAGATCAATTGAGTCACATATTTCTACATTATGCTTGATTCATCTTATTAATTTGATTTTCTTAATAAGACTCAATTGTTTTGTGGATTGTTCATATCTAAATGTTTTTCATATTTGTTAAAATAATCACATATGGTGGATGGAATGTTCGTTAAATACTTAGATAAAACTATCCTTCACAAATGCTGCCTTTGAACTAATATGTAACATATATATATACTAAGGTAAGTTTATGCAAGGATAACTAATCCAATGTTAATATGAATTACATAGTGGTGGATGTTAAGAAATATCTTAGTTGTAGTATCTAAAGTTATTTGAGGGGTTATTAGGATAATTCTGAACTCAACGTCTTGATGAATTTAACTCTGTTTCTTTTCAGATATGGCTCCCAAGAAAAGTAATCCTAAACCCTCTCAAAAGGCCACTCAACAACCTAAGCGGCCCCGAATTAAATATGCTAAGAATGCCGGCTCTTCCAGTACCTTTGTTCCAATTCCACCAGGATTGAAGGTTGAACACCAACCGGCTTATCAACGATTTCATCAGAAAAAGGTGATCAAGCCTAATGGGAATTTAGATTGGGATGTATTGAAGGCATATGGGTTGGTGCTGGTAATGAGACTATTGTTACAAGATCCTGCTTGGTTGAAGCTTTTTATCCTTCAAGAAACGGCTTACTAGGTTACAACCTTAGCATTCCTTGCCTCCTACTCTATAGAGAAGCGTAATATAGGTAAAATGTTAAAATTCAAGGTGAAATTTTTTGCATTTGGAACATATCATTCCATTTCAATGCGAAAGTTCATCAAAGCTATGGGTTTATATACGAAGGAAGAGATGAATGACTCGGAGTTTAATTCTTTGCCTATTTGATGCCTTCTGGAACTACAATAGAAGAAGTTTGGCGCTCAATCTCTAGGGAAAAGGTTTTCAGACCAAGCCGAACCAAGGCATCAACTATGCTTTGGACAAGTCACCGAGTGTTCCATTACATCTTGGCTAAGACACTAAATTCTAAGATGGACACTGCGGGTACGGTTACAAAGGAAGATATCTTACCTTTGATGAGTGCTATTTGCTCTTACAAGGTCAATGTTGGAGTATTGGTAGCCTATGCAATCAAACGCCAAGTTGGGACAAAGATGAATGGAATATATGTTGGTCAAATGATTACCCGTATTTTGAAGAATTTGAAGCTTTGGCCTAAAAGTTCTTCGCAAAAACCAAAGGATGGCATGGCACAATCCAAGGGGATCACACATGCTCCGTTTCAGCAATAGGGAACTGCTAAGGTTGATGATCCTTACTTTAATGCTGAAGCACCTAGAGCTCAGCCACAGTTAGCATCCCACTCGAGTTTTTCAGTAGGGAATTTAGCACATTTGGAGGCTGATGTGGCAGTTATCAAGGCTGATGTGGTAGAACTTAAAAAGAACCATAATATTATATTAAATTTGCTAACAAAATTGGCAAAAAATGCAGGATTAGCGATCTCTTCTTGTTTTAGTGGGGCCTCCAGAACTGAGCAACCAAGTGAGGACCTTCTAAACTCCAGTGCACCACCAGTATCTTAAAGAGATATCCCTCCTGCCGCTGAACAAATGGATCCACTAGCAAGGTTAGATTTAGAGGCATTGAAGGTAGGGGAGTCCTATGAAAGTTCTAATGAAGAATCGTCTGGTGATGAAGAGATGGAGCAAGAAGGTGAAGAAGAGGGTGAGACTGATAGTAGTAATTCTTCGGATGATGAAGAAGAAGAGGATGTTCAACTATATTGCTTATTTTATTTCATTTTCTAGGACCTAATGACTCATGATGTTCCTAGTTTTTGGTTTTAAATCTGTTGCATTCAACTGTGTTTAATGCTTTTGTTTGTGTTTGATTATTGTTGTATTGATGGCACAGTTTTTCATTTTGGTCATGGTTTTAGATGATGTACATGCTGGAATTCCATGAATGTAACGACAGTTTCGGAAACAAATCAGCCTACAAAATTCAGGGGAGTTCACTTCTTATTGCTACTTTGTTTTTCTTTTCTTCTATCTTAATTGAGACATTGAGGACAATGTCTCTAATAAGTGTGGGGAAGGGAGCATGCAAGCATGCTAAATGAAGTGTTTGTCTTAAATGATGATAATGAATGCCTGTTAAACTTATCTCTACACTTGAATAATGAAAGTTGTTTTGTTGTGGTGTTGATGATTTCATAAGTGCTGGAATAATGAAGGTCATTGAAATTAAGATGCAATTGTTTCTAAGGTTATAGTAGCAATGTGAAATCATAATGGGGCAGTCTTACTCATGTTTTAATTTAGAATTTTGCATCTAAATAACATATGACTACAAGTGTATTATCAATATTTACTATTGCCATTAAGTAGCATGAAGAGAATAATGAAATGAATTACCATTAGTGTACAGTTCAAATGATACTTATCACTTGATGATTTCTCCAATTTTATTAATTTTTCTCTCCTTTTTTTGAAAAAATAAATTAAATTAAATAGTAAAAAAAAAAAAAGATTGAAGTAATTGAGGTTCGAGGGGTCCCTTTAAAACCTAGTCACCTAAGGTCATCCGGCTTGGATTGATTGGCCAAGGATGTCACTTCAACATTCAATAAATCTTATAACTTGGATAAGTAAGTTCGAGGGACGCCCTTTTTAAGGGAATATCATCTGTTAACCTGAGTGACGAGCTCGGGATTATCGACTGAAAGTCTTCTACATGGGTTATAGGATCTATATAATATATATTATATCAATTAAAGGAGAGAAAAATATATATAAAGGAGAGAAAATCAGGGGAATGGTTGATGTCTATGTTGTCACTAAGGGATTAAACTCAATGATTAGTGGTAGTAATTAATTTGAAAACTAATGATATAAGAGATGAAATATCTGAATTATTACTTGTGGTCATGTTTCTATTTTTATGTTAAAAATCTAACTTAAATAATGAGAGTAAAGACTGTCTCATTATGATTAGCTTTGAAACTCTAGCCTAAGGAATAAAGCACTTAAGAGTAGATAAAATGAAATCCTTTAAACCCAACATTAAAATAGTAACACCATGAGTACTATATCTTTTTCAATTGTTTTATCAGCTTCTTGCTTGAGGACAAGCAAGGCTTAAGTGTGGGGATATTTGATATGCATAATTTATTATCATTTTAATTGGCAAATTGAGTCTATTTTACGGTTTATTGATGGGATTCTTAATAGATTAGGTACTTAATTAAGATATATTATATATTATATATTTCAGGTCAATTTTGAACACATTGGTAATACAAGGAAGAAATGTGAGGAGAATCCCATCAAATTCAAGCAAAGCAGCAAGAAGCACAAAGAGAGTCCAGATGTATGGCCGTGCAATTATCAAAATGGAGAAAATATGAAAGCAGTGGCTAGTACGGGGTCTTGTACGCCCGTACATGAAGCGATGAGGAAGGAAAATGAAGGAGATTCATACTTGTACGCCCGTACACACTTGATTGAAGAATGATTCTAGTACTTAGTACGCCCTTTTGTATGCCCGTGCAAGATGGAAAATTATCAGAGAAATGTGCATTGTACGGTCGTGACTCTAGGAAATGTGTCATGAATATTTTCTTACGTGTTCTTGAAACAGTGTGACTATTGAACACTAGAAAGAAAAGTCGATTGTTTTTAGAAAAAGTGTTTTTAGACATCACACCCATTGGATATAAAAGAGGGGAATTCATTCTGAAGAAGAGAGAGAAGATTAGAAGGAGTTTATATGTGTTAGTCGAAGTAGAACGTATTATGGTGTAGTAATGTAGTTAAGATTCCAAGAAGAACTCGAGAGAGACAATTGGATCCAAGTGTTCGTGTGTGTACAAACATATACGTTATCATAATTCAAAGAGGTTTTTCATTTTCTTTTCTGATCTTACTCTTGTTGTATGTGTTATTCCATTATCATTATGTTTGTTCTATGTTTGTGTTTGTAACCCAACATGTGTGCATAGTAATTATGGTGTTACGAAGTCATATTAACATGAATTGTATATGTATTTGTCCTTAATCTTTGTAATTACGAATTTCTAGTGATGGGCCTTCAATATAGTTAGGAAATTGTAGTGCACAACATGATCCTACATCAGATTTCGATGGAAAATGTTGAGAAACAATTCCATTGAGTAGATCTAAATCAGTAGAACAAATTACTCCTGGTAATAGAGATATTATTAGGAAATTTGCTGCATATTTAAGGAGATTTAAGGATAATTAGAATACGCTAAAGTAATTCTCCTTTGTCCATCTATTTAAGAGAGATTTTAGCAGATGCAAACGGAATTAGAATTTGTTTATTATGAGAATAAGAACCATGAATTGAGAATCTCTACAGATAAGTAATAAAAGGATGATTTGTATTGTAGTTCATGTTAAAATGATGGAGTAACCTTATCTTATTATGATTTAAATTATATTAGAGTTGTGTTCTGCATAATATTTTAGCGAATCTGTGTAATTAATATAGTTTAGTTGTTAATTATAGATTAAATTTAGATAATCCAATCTACTTGATCGCTAGATAATAAACAAGAGGATGAGTAGTAGTACTTGTCAAGGCCCCGAGTGCCACGCCCCAAAGGGTACCCTAAACGTGACAGTCCGCCGTACATAATTTTAAAGCCTAAGAATGATCACCTCAGTCACGCGAAGGCTTCCATATTATGTATAAGGCGTCTAACACATGGAGGAGACTCATCAGAGTAACGCATTTTAGGTTGACACCACTTGAGAACAATGTAAAGGAATTCAATTCACTATTCTTCAAAATACAACTCATTAACTTCAATTACAATTCATCAAAAGATTCTACTACACAAAACTATTACAAGGCAAATCGTAAAGCTTAGCCAAACTCCAAGCATTCTTATATCTTGCAGGAATCCTGAAGTCATTCTCGGCTTCAACCATCGTGGTCCCCACTTAGTATTCTTGAGATAGCCTGCTCATTTAAACAACTGTTGGGGTATAAGCTACACTAACTTAGTGAGAATTCCCTTAATTCCGTACCACAACGAACAAGTTATAATCATTCATATGCTATGCATGAACAAACACGTGAGCAAGCAATTATGCATGGGTATTCGGAACCCACACACAGAACGGATTTACGCCCTCCGTATCTTGGGTTAGGAATGGTATTGAGTCTACACGACCGCATCTAGTCCCCAAGCCCTCGGCTCTTAGCACTCGACTCGGCTAGGCTCATCCAAGAATGCATCCACATGCGTCTTAGTATCCCTTAATGAGCTCTGGCACCGGGTTCGTTATCCAAACGAGTTATCTACGGACCATACCGATCGACCTGCGTAGGAGTAGCATGCTACCAAATGCAATATATCCGATGCGATGCATGACCAATTTAATTTTTGCTTAGGTCAAAGGTATTTATACATTCTTTAGAGTGATCAACCAATATCACACATATAACAGAAATAATATGAACGATGCAGTTATCCAATCAAATCGTGGTTTCGATATGCTTTAGTATTCTTTGGCACACTTCATCACAGTCTCATCATATCTCCCATCCCCATTCATATCGATTTTTATCTTGTTCCTATAATTCTAATGCAACTAACTACAAGCACAATCAAGGTAACAAAACAAGGAGAAAACTCACTCGGACATTGGATCACCGATCTTCTAGTAATAATACTTCGGTGGCAGGGAATCGTCGATCTCGGGATCTCCTAAAAAGGAAGAAATACCCTAATAAGTATTTCAACTCAAACTAATCTAAGCGATCTTATTTGAATTATCAAATTCGTAATTCTCGTCTTAAGCAGAAAATCTAACTTAAAAAGGCCATAACTTGGTCATTTTAACTCGGAATCTCGCAAATTATATATCGATTTCTATCTACTTCGAAAGATATATCTATTTGTAATATTATTTTCAAGTTTTGAAAACTTTAAAGCTTCAAAATGTTCGGATCAGATTAGGGCAGCAACAATTTCGATTTCCGAAAATTAGTTTTGTAAATGTTTGTAATGTTTCTATTATATAGATTAGCTATATATGCAATATGAATGATTTCCTAATATGAATGACATGAGATGAGCTTAATGTAGGCGTGATCTTAATGACTTTTGCTAAAAAGAAATTTTATAACTTTTTATTTTACAAGACCATAATAACAATTACTTATGAAAAGTCTAGTTTTTTAACTTTGATCATTTCCATTTGTTTTGGATTTATTACTTAAGAAAATATAATTATTTTTGTTAAAATTGAGTATTCATTATATATATATTAGTTATGACCTTCATTTCTACATAAAAATTTCCATTTTACACTTTGTAAACATGTTTTTAAAATTGGTCCATTCCAAAATCCGGATTTTTTGTAAGTAATGTTTTTGAGTGATTTCTTTAAGTAAAAATCATTTGATAGTAAGAAAATTAGGGCTCAATCATATATAATCAGGACTTCATTTAGCACATAAAACTTGCAATTTTAGCTCAAATACTAAGTGATTACATATGCCTCATCTCAAATTACGAATTTGACAATTTGATTACTATCTCAAAATTTTCCATTTTAATTCCACTACTTGTTTTACACATTACTCATTCCTAAACTCATTTTAAATTGTAAAAATCATTGCTTAATGATATCTATCACCTATATACTTCATTTTTCACATAAAAATGAGTTTTGGAGTTGATACATGAGTTCTAAAAATTGGTCTTGGTTGGGATCCGATTTTACAAAATTCATTTTTGGTTATATCTTTTGATAAAATCTATCTAAGCTCATGAAAATCCATTCCTTACATATCCTATCCTAAGAGCCCTTCATTTCTTAAATAAAAACTTCATTTTTTAGTTGGTAAACATGTTTTTAAAATAGGCCTTGGCCAAAATCCGAAAATAGAATTTTTATTTTGAAAATCACTTTTGATTCTTGTAAAAAGCAGTCTTGATGATATACATATATTAAGCCTTCATTTTCTTAAGTAAAAATTACATTTTGACACTTGGAAAATGGTTTTTAAATTTTGGTCTTGCCAAAATATGAATTTCACTACTTTTGTTCAAGTTCAAATCTAAGATCTACACATAATATGAACATATATCTAAATGAAACCCATGAAAGTAAACTTTAAACTCATAGATCTAAACTTTGCTCATCAAAATTACTCATTTATATTATCTATACCCTAAGCCCTTCATTTTAAATGAAAAATACACATTTTGAAGTTGAAAAACCACTTTTCTAAATATGGTTCCATTTTCATCCGAATTTTCAAAAGTTGTTTTTGTTGCAAATAAATAGATCTTGAGTTTCCTGCAAATTTCCTACCATCATCATGCTATCACAAGATGCTCATGAACATAAAACAAAGTCTAATGCATTTTATGAACTCAAAACTCTAGATCTAGTTTTCTAAACTAGTTTTAAATGCATAAACACTAAGATGAACATGTAGATGATAGATCTATGCATAAATCATAAGAAATAACAAAAATAACAACTTAAATAACAAGATCCATGGCATAAACGAAAATCAAAGCTACAACAATTTAGATCTACAAAATATATCAACTTTAAACAAGAAAATAATTGAAATACAAGATAATAAAAGTAGAGAAAAGGAGTGTTTCATTATTAGCATCATCATCCTAAGCTTTTAAGCTTATGGAAGGTCATTTGATGCATGAAACCTTCATTACACTTTACCTATATCACCTATGGAGGCTTTGAGATGAAGATTTGCTTAGAAATCTTCAAGAAATATGGATGGAAGCTAATGGAAGATGTGGAGGCAGCTTGGTTCTTGAAGAAACAAGAACAAGAAGAAGAAGAAAAGAGAGGAAATAGAGAGAGAAAAGGTTAAAGAATGAAAGAGGGAAAGTGAATAAATGAAGGAGTGAGAGAAAATGAGTGTTTTAATTGTAATAAATGAGAGAAAAAAATAAAACATGGGCAGCCAATTTGGACATGCTGCACGTGAATTAGGAGGAGGAGAGAGAAATTTGTTTGAATTTTGACTTGAAATTGATTTGTGTAATAAATGTATTATGTAGCTTTCTTAAGAAGGAGTAGAATATAATTAAATTGGTCAAAATGGAGTAAATAAAGGACAATGGCAGCCATAAAGAAGGGGAAAAATCTGCCATGAAGTATGGAATATTGTGTAGAAAGATTGAAGTGAAAATGAAGTGATATGTGTAAGTTGTACTTGAAGGTATGGGTTGTAAAGGTACTTTTTTAATAAAATAAAACAAAATAAAATAAAATTAGAAAAATTATTCCAAATAATTGTAGCAGATTTTTCATAATTAAAATTAAATAATTATTTGAATTATTTTAGTATTTTAGCAAATATGTTACCGGTATGATTAAAATACGCGAATAGGGGCTATAAATAATATTTTTATAACCCAAAAAATTCTAAAAAAATTATTTTACGAAAATAAAAATATTTTTCAAATATTTTAAATTATTAAATTATTTTATTTTATTTTTAGTATTGGGTCTTAAACAGAATCTGATCCCGTAAAGGCCCGAAACGAACTGAATTTTAGAAAAACAAAATTTTCTATAACATATAAAATATTCATCTAAAAATATAAGACTTTATAAGAATAATAGAATTTTGTAATGAAATAAAAATGAATAGTGCAAAAGACTAATAATTTACCAGTAATAATGGAAATACGATAAAAAGTTATAACTGTAACTTTTATAACCCGAAAAATTATATAACTGATATATTTAGAAATCTTATGAAATTACGAGTCTAACGGTACTATTGGTATATTTTTATATCTCGAGCCCTAGGACATGCTTTTCGAAGTCTGTATCCGAACGGTTCGAAATAGGTCAAAAATTAATCTCTGATATTTTTAAACAAACTCATATTACTATGAGCTATTCTACATATTTAAACTACATCTCGGCCTCTAGGGTTAGGGGCGCTAGATTGCCGACTTACACTATTGTATTCCGGTTAGGGTTTCCAGGTGATTTTCCTATTTAGACCTTTGCCAATTTGGAAACTGATATTTATATTTATACAACATATTTAATTTGAGAAGTTTATTTTAAATTTTATTTTTGTAAGTATTTAATATCTCTTAATGTTTTCGGAATTCTTGAATTGAGTTATATTTTCGAAAGTTAATCGTTATTTGCTTTTTAATAATTTATTTTTGAGCTTTATATTACCCGTTTTTATAAGTCGAGTTAAATATGGAATTTTTCGTACGTCGTGGTTTTGAATTTGAAGACCACTTAGTTCTTATTTTATTGTTTAAAGATTTTCATTTTCTCAAGATTAGGAAGTTTCTGAATTTGTTCATGAATTAGGACTTATCGAACTTCGGTTTTAATTTGGAGTGATTTTTAGGGTTTATTTTCGAAGTTCATCTTGAAATTATTTACTGAAATTTTCCGAGGCTTACACCGAGGAATATGACCCTATAAGCCATTCCTATACTACAATTGATAGGTGCACTTGTCTATTGTTGATCTGATATTAGGAAATGATTATTGGATATTAATTGTTAAACTCAGATTGGAACGAACTAACCGCCTCGATATGAACAAGAATTACCATCACCACCCCCTTTATGACCACAAAGAAACTTGCCTATGCTCATTAAATGCAACATGTAGTTCGAAGGAATTCCTAGAAAGTCGGAAGAATCTAAGGACTGGTAGCTCAATTCAAGCGATCTCTTGCTGTATTCCAAGTACCGTAAGCTTTGAGGGTACTTTATGGAACTTATTTGATGAGGTTAAGAGCAAGAATATGGTGGAATTCCAAGCAAAGGACATTGCCATAATCATTACTTGGGAAGTATTTAGACAGAAGTTTCTGAAGGAGTATTTCCCAAGTAGAATCAAAGCAAAGTACAGTGCTGACCTGATGAATTTGACATAGGGCAGTAAAACTATTGATGAGTATGAGCACAGGTTCAATCAACTGTTACAATTTGCTCCAAATACTTAACGAGACAGTGATAAACTAAAGAGATAAACTTTTATGGCTGGGTTAGAACATCACTTTCAGAGGAGACTCGCTGAATTTGAGATTTGTGATTTTAATGCTATGATGGAGAAAGCGAGAGTGATAGAACGCGCTAGGAAATATGAATTGGAAAGATACAAGAAATGTGGACAAACGTTTGGAAAGAGGAGTCACGATGACGAAGGGACGAGTTTTGTTCCTAAGAAAAAGAAGTTCTTCAAAGTTATTAAGAATGCAAGAAGTGGAAATATTGAAAGAAGTAATGTTTTATGTTGGAAATGCAAGGGTATTCATTACCTAAGAAATTATCCACAACTTCAGCAAAGATGCTATTATTGTGGTGAAACTGGACACGTTGTTTCCACATGTCCAAAGAAGAATGGTGTGACCCGTTTCATCTATAGGAAGGTCAGACACATATCAACTCGTTGTCTGTAAAGGGTGAATACCGCAGCTAAACCATCACGATCCAAAAGTATAGTTGGAGCTGCAAAGCGAAAGGAACACAACACCAGTGTTGGCACACCACTAGAACAGCTAGGGTTTATGCTACACATGGAACCTTAATTGACGATGAGGCAATAGAGGAGGATGATAGAGAAAACAAATGGGAGGAAGCTAAACCCGAGGACTATGGTCTCATTGCAGGTATGTAGTTATATGTGCGCAACTTTAAGTTATAGTATAATGCATAGACACATTAGAAGCACAATAAATACCCATATGAATTATAAATAACATGTAATTAATAATTGATAAATAGAAACAATTCAAATGAAAGATCAAACTGCGTATGCTTTGTTTGACATGGGAGTAACACATTTTTTTATAAATGCTGACTTAGCAAGACAAATAAGAATATCAATTGAGATCATGAATAAGGAATTAAGAATTACTACACTAACAGGAGACCTGGTGATAACTCGGGAGATGATAAGAAGATGTTCAATAAAGATTGAGGATCAAGAATCCTTTGCTAATCTGATCATTATGGATATACAAAAGTATGATGTTATTTTTGGGTATGACTTGGTTAACTACTGTAAAAGCAAAAGTTGATTGTCATCTCAAAATGATATCTTTTGTTAATAATCAAGGAGAAAGAAAGGAGCACCAAGGTGAGATACTTAAGGAAGTTGGAAGTACGATAACATCAATAGAAGTTGAAAATGAAGGGAATATGAGTTAAATGGATGTATACTTGGTACTACAGAGGGTGAATCAAAAGGATTGGATATACATACTATAAGAACGGTATGTGAATATCTGGATGTCTTTCTAAATGAATTACCTGGATTACTCCCACAAAGAGAGGTGGAATTTTCCATCGACTTGATACTGGAACTGAACCAGTATCAAAAACTCCATACCGAATGGCACCTGTAGAATTGATGGAATTGAAGGTATAATTGTAGGAATTGTTGGATAAGAGATTCATTAGACCTAGTGTTTCACCATGGGGAGCACCGGTGTTGTTTCTCAAGAAGAAAGATGGTTCAATGAGACTTTGTATTGATTATAAGGAATTAAACAGGGTTACTATTAAGAATAATACCCTTTACCAAGAATTGATCATCTTTCCGATCAATTGCAAGGAGCAAAGGTATTTTCTTGAGTTGACTTAAAGTCAGGATATCATCAAATCCAAATAAAGGCAGAAGATATACCAAAGGCTACATTCCAAACTAGATATGGTGTTATTAGCTTTTTGTCATGCCATTTGGACTAACAAATGCCCCTACAGTTTTCATGGACTTGATGAACCGAATCTTTAGACCTCTATTGTATATTTGTGTGATTGTATTCATAGATGATATATTGGTATACTCATCTATTGAAAAACAACATGAGGAGTCTTTGAGAAGCATGTTAGAAATACTGAGAGATAATAAGCTATATGCCAAATTGTCTAAATGTGAATTTTTGCTTAAGAGCATATCATTCTTGGACATATTGTTTCTAGTGAAGGAATATATGTTGATCCTGCGAAAGTTAAAGTTATTGTGGAATGGAAAAGACCTAAAAATGTTATAGAAGTTAGGAGTTTCTTGGGATTAGTAGGATATTACCGAAAATTTATACGGGATTTCTCAAAGGTTACACGACTAATGCAGTTAACAAGGAAGTATGAGAAATTCGAATGGATTGATCAACGTGAACAAAGTTTCCAAGAATTGAAAAAGAGGTTAGTATCGGCACCAATATTGGTTCTGCCCAGTGATAAGGATCCATATGTTGTCTACAGTCGTGCATCCAGGAATAGTTTAGGATGTGTATTAATATAAAATTGGAAAGCAATAGCATATGCTTCTAGACAATTGAAGCCACATGAGATGAATAATCCCACTCATGACCTTGAATTAGCTGCTACTATCTTCGCACTCAAGATTTGGCGTCATTATCTGTATGGATAGAAATGTGAAATAGATACAAATCACAAGAGCCTGAAGTATATATTTACACAAAAAGAATTAAATGAGGCAGTGTAGATGGTTGGAATTGATCAAAGATTATGACTTAACCATCAATTATCCTCCCGGCAAAGTGAATGTTGTAGTTGATGCATTAAGTCGTAAGAATTATGGAGAAGTAGCCTCAATTTTGACAGAGTAGAAAGAACTCCTCAAGGAACTTGAGAGATTAAACTTGGACTTTTCAATGCAAGGCTTGGACAGAACTTGGAAACTTGATGTTAGAGCTTACTTTACTCCAATGAATGAAATAAGCTTAGAAAGAGGATGTGGAATTCCAAGAGACTAAATAAAGGATATCAGAAGGGAAATCTAAGGATTTTCTTGTGGATGGAAATGGAGTATTGAGAATGAATAAGAGATTGTGTGTACCACATGATGAAAGCTTGAAAAAGGAATTAATGCAAGAAACACATTATTTTGGATATTCTATACATCTAGGAGAAATAAAGACATATTAAGAATTGAAATGTGCATATTGATGGAATTGAATGAAAAAGGATATTGCTAAATTTGTGGCCAAATGTGATGTGTATTAAAGAGTAAAAGCGGAACACCAAAAACTAGGAGGATTGTTGAAACCATTACCAATTCCAAAATGGAAATGAGATCAAATTTCTCTGGATTTTGTAGGTTCATTGCCTAAGACAAATGCAGGATATGATACTGTCTGGGTCATTATGGATAGACTTACTAAATCAGCACATTTCTTACCAATCAACATGACATATCCATTGGAAAATTTGGCATGAATCTATTTGAAAGAAATCATGAGATTACATGGTGTACCTGCTATAGTATCAGATCAAGATCCACGATTTGTTTCCAGATTTTGGCAAGGATTACAAAAAGCTTTAGGGACACAACTAAAGTTCAGTATGGCTTACCATCATCAAACTAATGGACAAACAGAGAGAACTATTTAAACCTTGGAAGATATGTTGAGATCTTGTATTCTAGAATTCAAAGGAAATTAGGATCAACACTTACCGTTGGTGGAATTTGCATACAATAACAGTTATCACTCTAGTATCGGGATGCCACTATATGAAGTACCATATGGTAGGAAGTGCCAATCACCACTGTTTTGGGATAACTTGGAGAAGGTAATGATTGGTCCTGACTTGGTAGAGGAGACAATTAATAAAGTAGCAATAACAAAATAGAAGATGAAAGAAGCTCGAGATAGACAAAAGAGCTGGGCATATTCGAAAAGAAGAGAAGTAGAATTTGTTGAGAGAGATCATGTTTATCTAAAAGTAAACCCGATTAAGAGTCTTTATGGTAGTCAGATGAAAGGAAAGTTAAGCCCTAGTATAATGGACCATTTGAGATCTTAGAATGAATTGGAAATTTGGTATTTTGTCTGGGCTTGCCACCTAATTTATCTGGTGCACATGATGTTTTCCATGTATCAGTACTAAGGAAATATGTACCAGACCTAGATAAAGTGGTTGAATTGGAACCAATCAATCCACAGGAGAATTGACTTATGAGAAACACCCAGTTCGAACATTAGACAATAAAGTGCAAACTCTCAGGAACAACCCAATTTATCTGTCCACATGATGTTTTCCATGTATCAATACTAAGGAAATATGTACCAGACCTAGATAAAGTGGTTGAATTGTAACCAATCAATCTATAGGAGAATCTAACTTGTGAGAAACACCCAGTTCAAACATTAGATAATAAAGTGCAAACTCTCAGGAACAAAGAGATCCGCTATGTCAAAGTGTTATGGGATCCCCAAACTGAAGAAATGACATGGGAACTGGAAGATGAGATCAAGAAGAGTTATCCCCTATCTTTTTGAAAACTTAGGTACGTAAGCAAGCTTTGAGGACAATGCTTATTTTAAGGTGGGGAGAATGTAAATCTCGAGAATTTTTCATACCAGTAAAAATAGATAGAAACATAATACAAATTAGATGGTTAATATTGAACTCAACAAAACTCTAGAATAAAACTATGAGTTGTAATAGCCTATATATAGTTTCAAACCTTAAAACAAAATTTTTTAGATAGTATTAAATGCTACTAATAAGATTTCATAGTGGGTATCAAAAACTTAAGATATAAGAATAACTTGATAAAGATTTTAAACACGATAAAGAGTAAATAACCAATTACGCTTATAGTTAGAAAACAATAACTTAAAGATAAATCGTTAGGGTTATAAATGTATAAAAAAACATAAACAAATCTATAATTAGTAATCTAAACTCTAAATAAATATTTAGATCACATCATTATTTTAATTAGATTATTTTAAAACTATTAAAGCCTAAAACAAAAATTGGCCTATTAAGCATAAAAAACCCTAATCGCAGAAGCTAAAACTTTAAAAGTAATCAATTGCATAAACTTTAAACCAAAGTTGAACTCAATAACAATCTAGAAAATTTGTAAAACTCTATATAAATTTTTGGAGATAAAACTCTTGAATGATTGTTATATTTGTACCAATTTAACTTTTAAAAAATAGCTTAAAACTTAGATAATTAAACTAAATAAACAATATATTAATAAATTTCCCACAAATACGATACAAATTGCACCAAATATACAGCTGGATTTGCATAGAAATTCTCTAATTGAAAATCACTAACAATTTGTGCAAGAAAAGTCAACAAATTTGATGACTCAATCAACTAAAAGAAGCCAAGTAGAATCTTTATTAAATGCAGCCCAAACCTTACAATTCAAGGAGTATTTTGGTGAAACAAACCCCCGTTTCTTGGCCAAATACATGCAAGCTACAACTTCTTTCTTATATATATATATAATATATCCCTTAATGAACATAAGAACAAAGCTTTAATGTACACTAAAGCATCAATATTTAAACTACTCAAATAGCCATCAAATTCGTCTCTCTTCAACTCCCCAAATCACCTTCATAGTTAGCAAACCAATCTTAAACAATCTAGCTTCATTATAGCACAAAACAAGCTTAGGAAAGGAACAAGAAAGGTAAGAGCAAAATTCGTTTTGGGATTAGATATAACTTGAACATTGTCTTAAACAATGTTTTGTTAATCCTAGGTTCAAAACCAACTCAGGATTGGAGTTTAAAACATCCATATTAGTCCCAACAAGGTAAACTTTGATAAACCCTAGTTACACTCTTTATATTCATAAAACAAGGATTATATACATTTTGATATGTTGTAATATTATATATGTATAATGTAAAAAAAACTAGGAATAATTTAAAAACAAGTTGGACATGGAAAATCATGAAAAAAAAGGATCAAAATTGCGTAGAAGATGATGATTAGTGTAATCCGCAGAAGAGCACGAGTAATACACGGAGTGGTGAATTCCTCTTGTTTCTCTTGGCTTTCTTTCTTTCTTTTTTTTTTTTTTTTACGAGGCTGTGTTTTAGAAATACACGGCTGGTACACGACCGCGTACCAAGCCGTTTTCCTCTCAGATTATAATAATAATAATAAAATATGTTTTATTTATTCCAAATATTATTATTATTGTTGTTGTTGTTGTTGTCATAAAGATTATTATTATCATCATCATCATTATTATTACTACTGTTATGAATATTAATATTATTAATAAATTAATATTATTATTAATATTATCATCATTATTGCTAATATTAGTATACTTTACAAATAAGGATAAATTATGATAATTGTTTAAGACTTACTTTATATTGCTAAATAAATAAGAATGGAAATTTCAATTAGTTAAATTTACAAGTAGAATCATTTTAAAAAATAAAAAGATAAATATATGAGATAGATCAAGAGAAATACGATAAAAATAAAAAGATAGAAAATAATAACAGTTATCATAGAACGATCAAATTAAAAGATAGGAAAAACACCATATATACAAGCTAAATACCATATGAGAACAAGACAAGCAACATGAAAATAAATATTTTTTACTGCAAGGCCACTAAGAGATCGATATAATTAATAGAAATAAAATCAAACATCAATATAGAACACTTAGAGACTAGTAGGATATATTTATATACAAATATATATATATATATCTCATTAGTAAATTTTTTTCACTCAATAGGTGATACGAATCAGTTAGAGGACTTTCTAGAGGACTATTACAACTGATCAGTATGAGCAGGTGAGTAACTCAGACTTATTACATTGTTTATGGTTGTAGCCTAGATGTATCTTTAAAGAAAAGACAATAAACAGATCGCGATGTGTGAGATGTATGTTGTATGAATTGTTGGTTACCAAGCTACACTGTTAAAAGTGATAATGAAATCCTTTGTGAAATTGCTACTTGTATAGCATGTTGATTGTCTATACATTGATTGGCTACATTAAGTCTGAATAAAAGCTATTGGTACTATAAATGAAAATAGACATGCATCGCACGACTTGCATATAACGCATATTAGTAAGTGGCAGCCTACTACGTGTTGGTATTTCGGCCCTCTGATAATACTTGGTATTTCTAGGAAAAGAAGCTATTAGTTTTGCGTAAGATACCTTTGAATTGTCGATACTATAAGAACTAACTGGTAAATGAAGGACGCCACTTATAGTATCGCTTTAAAATGACTAACACTCAGTGGAATTTCTAAGGCTAAAAAAAAAAAAAGGAAATGAGCATTAAGATATGATAAATTTAAAAAGATAATTAAAGTGAATATTGGTATTTATCTGTATGCTTAGTCTCTCCTGGGCAGGTTGGCCATAGAATTGTGATCCTTTAACCATGATGAGAGGGCATAGATATCCATCCTGCTTTAGATTCTAGGTTATCCAGGCTTGTATTTGTGCATATGCTTGATTGTTACATTTCATATGATTGTTAATAAACATGCTTGATGTGTTGTGAGTTTTTGTTATTCACTGAGCCCGTGGTTTCGCTCATACTCCAATAGTCCTTTCAAGTTTACCCTTAGGCCATGGCTTGTCACTTCTAGGAATTTAGCTCCACGAAGAACTTCAAGACTTGAAGCTCATGGGAGATTATGGGATAAGTTCCTTACTTTTATTTTTAGTCTAAGTTAGTTAGTATTTAAATTATTAGCTATGTATTTAGAGACTTTTTAGAAAGACAGTATGGTTTGTAATATTATATTCAAGCATTGAGATGATAGTTATTTACTAATTTATAGTTTATATGTATTTGTCATTTCTTATCAAAGCAACTAAAAGATCTTATTATTTGAAAATATGTCATTCTCTGAAGGTAATCTAGTGATAGTATTTAAGTATAGCTTATTTATTACTATTAGGGTACCTTCAAGGTGACAGGGACGGTCTTGTCGATAGGATCGTAGAAGCTTCTAGAGAACATATATATATATATATAGATCTCTTCTCTCTCTCGAGACTGCTCGAAGTCGATTTTCAAAAACCAATATAACAAAGATATATATATATATATATATATATCTTTGTTCTCCATGGTATCAGAGCCAGGGAGAGGATATAGATCTGATTTAATAAGTTCTTAAAAAAAAAAAAAAAGAGTACACGAACTTACCAGGTAGTGATATGAAGTTATATTACGATTTTACTTGGGACGATTACCATTGGTGGTGATCCCAGAATGAGGCTAGCCTACTGAGGCCAGGCGTAATTCCTAGAAAGGTTGCTGAAGGTCATAATTTGGAAGTCACAGTTTGGGATAAAAGTAGTCTTGTAAAAATGTAATACAATTTTAGAAGAAAAGTAGTCTTGTTATTATGAATTATTAAGAAGAACTATGTCCTCTACTAGCTTTGCTCCCTCAAAGCAAGGTTCAGAAGATAATATTCTAAACCGAGATAAAATCCATATGAAGGATTTTGATGAAGCCATAGATAATTGGAAAATTCCAGAGCTGGCTTACAATGAAATATATCAAATGGCTAAATGGAAACTCTTTTCCAAAAATGACTATGTTATAGCCACAGAAGAAAAGGACGTTCCTATTTCTGATGACCTTACTTCTATGGAGATTTTTAATAAAGAATCTATCAAAAAATATTCTAAGGATTGGAATTATATCCACATAGGTCTGGTTCAAGTAGGAGCTAAACCTCTTACTAAATTAGGCCTGGATACTTCCGTCCTCATGATACTCAGAGATTCTAGAGAACTGGAGTATGAAAGATCAATTCATGCTGCAGTAGAAACTAGCCTGAGTAATGGCCTTGTCCAATTCGATTGTCATCCTAATGTAACCATAGGGTTAAAGGATAAAACAATCATGAAGTCTTTAATCCTCCAGATTAAGACTCACAACTGCCGAATGTTGGAAGGATCACTTCCAATGGCTGTAATATACAAGATATATTACAAACTTATGAAAACAGCTTTTGGATCTAAGGCTTTTAAGGTTGACAGGAGAGGTCAAACCTTATTAATCCAGACAGATCTTTCAAAAGCTAATGTTTCTATCCCCAAAATGATTCAATGGAACCAAATCAATCTACCTCAGCAATGGGAAGTAGATAATCCTCTTCCAAAAAAGATTGTGTATAACACTAAACCCACCAATGTTATACAACATCCTGAAGGAAAAGTAACCATACAATTTTCTAGGAGATCTCTAGATCTACTTAGAAATAATGTGGAAATTAGGACAATATTGTCTTCTTCTTCAAGAAGATCTTTTGACCTGCCTCCACTCGTGATTACTATTCCTCCTCTGGTACCTCCTATAAATACCAAAGCTCCCCCAAATCAAAATAATCCTCCTTCTATTGAAACTACTCTTGAAATTCCAAATCAAAGCGATCCGTCTTTGATAGGAATTGTGACTGGAGATAATGGTTTACCTAGATTAGTTCACCAACAAACTGGTTATGAAGAACCAGCCTTCTCAGAGGTCCAAGAAGATGAACTCAACGTTTTAGATAAACCTTTCACACCTGACAGGAAATATCTAAACAAAGAGTTTAGTTCAACCAAAAATGAGAAAATCAAGGAAATGGTATTTTAATACTTTTTCTGATTTTAAAAATGAAATCAAAGATGAATATTGTAAATTCATGTTTGATAATCAAATCCAAATATTATTCTTTGATTGGTTTCAGAAATATTATTTGGCCCCTAAACAAATCAATGTTATAAACCACTATTTTACTTGGCAGATTGGTGATGGACAAACCGTTGAGTCCAACCATCCACCGCTCACCCAATTAAAACAAGTCTATAAGAATAAAGATATCACTCTGGCACCTTTCAAGTCTTCTGACAATGAAGAAAATGGAATCAGAAAAATCATTGAGCAAAATTGTAAACCCCCGTTTTCTAAGCCCTAAATCTTAAGCCGGAAAGTCTACCGGAGACCTTAAGTCAACCAATCTTGAGTAAAAACCTACAGTTTAGATCCCGAAAACCCGAGTTCGCAAATCGAGGAGTTGAAAAATAATTGAAGTGTTTAGAATAGTCCGTAATAATATTTGATTTATTAAAAATATCAGATCGGTTCAATTTCGGCTTATTTCGAACCCGTTGGATACTGCTTTGGAAAGCGTGTCCCGGGGCTCGGAAAATTAAAAATATATCTTTAATATTTTTAGACTCGTATTTTTATAAGGATTTCAAAATATCAAGTTTAGAATTTTTCGGATTCTAAAAATATCAGTTATAGCTCATATAAGCTTATTTTACTCTTACCGGTAACTTAATTGTTAAATTTCTAAAAATTTAATTGATTATTTTATTTAAATCATAAAAATTCTGCTACTTAAATAAAAATATTTTTCTTAATTTATTTCATATATTTTCTTATTCAAAAAGCCACTTTATCACAAGTACACATACATTATCATTACTACACATTATTATGTTTTCTTTTGCTTTTTCTTACATTTCTCTTCCCCAAATTGCAGCTGCCCATTCCCCAAAATGCAGCCACTTTTCCTTATTTTTAATCAATTATTTGACATTTTAAAATTCTCATTTAGTTGGAAATGGATGCAACTTGTTACACTTTCAAAATACAAGTTAAAAATCAAACAAAACCACCTCCTACACCCTCTACAAATCACGCCAGCCCCCCTTGCAGCTGCATGGATTTTTATTTTTATTTTTTTAAATTTATTTAACACACATTTATCTCTATTTAAACATCTCATTCCCTCTCTCTTTCACCTTTACAAACCCTACATTTTTCCTCTATCTTTTTCCCTCTCTTTTCCTCTTCTTCCTTGCCTTTTCTTCTTGAAAACAAGCTGTCCACATTTTTATTTCTTGCTTCCATACATACTTCTTGCAATTATTTGAGGTAATCTTTCTCTTTTAGCTCTTATAAGATGTTCTAGGATGATACCATGGATGTTTCATGCATCAAAGGACATTCCAAAAGCTTAAAAGGCTATGGATGATGATGCCAAGAAGTGAAACACTCCTCTAGATGATGATCTCTTTTGTTCTTAGTATTTTTGTTATATGGAAGGCTTGTTTATTTTCTTGTTTATGTGATAACTTGTAGATCTAGAGTTTTATCAAGCTTTAGTTATGTTTATGTGTAGATCTAGAAGTTTAAGGCCTACTACTAAGTTTTTCTTATGCTTTCATGGATATATATTGAGTAGATCTTAGGTTCAAGTTGGAATGAAAAAGAAAAATTCGTAACTTGTCAATGCCCTATTTTAAAAACCCTCTTTCAAGTCTTAAAATGGAAGCTTTTGTTAAGAAAATGAAGGTTTGATGGATGTATATCATCAAGGCTTCATCTTACAAGAATCAAAGTTGATTTTCAAAACAAAAATTTCATTTTCGGATCAAGACAAAGACCAAAAATAAAAACATGTTTTTCAACTCACAATGAGGATTTTATTCAAGAAATGAAGGGATCTTAGGATATAGTATGTAATGGGTTGTTTTTCATGAGTTTTGATAAATTTTCCCAAGAGATATGTCCAAAATAAATTTATGAAAATTCGGATCAAAACCAAGACCTATTTTTGAAACCCATCATTCAACTTTAAAATGGAGATTTAGACAAAAATATAAGAGGCTCTTGATATAGATATCTTAAGGAATGAATCTTCATAAGTTTAAATGAGTTTTCCTAAAAGGTATTGCTTAGATCAAGTGCCTTGTAGAAGACAAAGTTTAGTTCTTGTTTTCATTGTAAGTTTCAAAGTGGAAATTCGTAATTATGAGAAGACCAATTTTGAAAACCTTCTTTTTGATCTCAAAACAAGTATTCTACATTGAAAATGAGATGCTTGGATGATACATAATATAGGAAAAATTATTTTCATTGAACTAAGTGAGTTTTAGTAAAGGAATTACTCAAAACAAGACAATGAGTTTCAACTTGTGAATGTTGGTTTTATGAATATGGAGTCTTAGAAGTTTCTTTTGAACATTATGTTTGGGATTAGATAAGCATGTAATCTCTTAATTTTGTTTTGAGAATCTCCTTGCAAGCTTAGGACTAAAGTAAATTGGTCTAAGTAGTTAAATAGAGTAGATATGGAAATTTTTCACAAAGGCTCAAAATCTGGAATTTTCGTAACCCTACTGTACAGTAAGTTTCCGACCCTTAAATGACCTTAAATGTTTGAATTAACTTTAGAAATGGATAGCTCTTTCGAAGTAGGTATAAATCGGTATATTATAAGCTAAATTCCGAGTTAAAATGAGTTAGATATGACCTTTTCAAGTTAAGGACTCAACCTAGACGGAAATTGACGAACTTAGTAAATAAAATTGTTAAGTTTAATAGAACTTCATAAGAGATGCTCATTGAGGGTATTCTTTGTACCTAGGTGAATTGGAGGACGGGTTACCACTTCCCGAGGACTATTACGACTAGTGGATTTTCACTACATGGACAAGTGAGTTCATTTCTCAATTAATTATGCTCTTGGATGTGCTTGTAGTAGTAGTGGCATTAGACTTAGGAAAAGATAAAGTTGTGATTGAATGGTGATCTAAATTGCATGAATAAATGATAAGTATATCGAGGCTAGCTTTGTTGCAATAATCTTGTATGAGCTAGTATAGATTTGGAATGTCTGAAATTTGTATGGTCACTTTTAAATTATCTAAGTAATATGTCATGATTATATAAATAAACCGTACATGCATACCACGTAGTGAGCCATATATCATTGTCGAGTATGTCTTTGGTGGGACAAAGGTGTACTTGGGAGGCAGCGGGTCTTTAATGAATGGGGCTAGGGTTGCATGACTTATGGACCACCCCATTCGAATAATAAAACTATGGTTGCATGACTTATGGACCACCATTAAAAAATTGTGGTTGCATGTCTTATGAACCACCCCACTTAAGATTGGGACTATGGTTGCATGTCTTATGGACCAACTTGGAATTGTAGTTGCATGACTTATGAACTACCCCAAACCCCGAATGGAGGGCGTAAATTCATTCACTTATGACTACCGGAAAGTCATATGCTTGTTTGCTCATATGCTTGTGCATTCATATGGTTGCTTAATTATAACTTGCTTGTATAGATATTTTAGCTTGGTCGGGCATGTTACTTGAAGAAAATGAATCTCACTAAGCAATTAGCTTATACCCCAACAGTTTTTGTTGCAGCGTTACTATTTTTGGATGTTCCGAGAGGACATTTTGTGCAGGTTTATCACGTTGGATTAAAGAGCTTTTGAGGAAGTCGGGACCTAGTATAGGCGTTGACTTCTAGGAAAATCTCTTTAATGTAAATTCAGATATACGTGTAATCGGAGCTAAACAATGTAGACTCCTATTATTTTGGCGGGGGTATGCCCCCGTGGCTTTTGTAAAGTTTAACTATTTATCTTGTTGTGATTTATATTCTTAATGCAATGTATGCTTTCTTAAGACTACTCGAATCAAAGTGTGATCCTAAAAGCTGTGTGAGTACACCTTACACTCAATATATAAACTTATGGGATGACTAAGGATGCCATACTTAAGTTTAAATATCGAGTGTGGTGGACTGTCGCGTTTAGGGTACCCTTTGGGGCGTGACAAAAATAACTTTACCAATCAACATTTGCACACTATGGGCAAACAGTTAGACAGGATTGAAGTTATTTTGGATAATGATAAACCCAAAGTTTTCCCAAATGTTTCTTTAAACATTCCAAGAAATCCTTCTAAAGAATTTTTAAAAGCTTTAGAGAAAAAGGAAATTAAGGCCCCTTTGATAAAACCTTTTGAATTTCCCAAAAAACCTTCTAAAGAATTTTTAGAAGCATTAAAAAGAAAATCAAAAGAACAAATTGATTTCAACAAAACCCCTAATACTGCAACATCTTCTTATACAAAACTCATGAACTTGACCATTGAGGATACCCCTAATCAAAATATTAATGTTTTAAATGAAACTGATAACGAATCAGTTAACAGTTCACTTTTCGAACAAATTGATCAAATCAATAAAGTTACTGGAAAGAACCCCAGAAACTTTACTATCAGAGAGCAACCCCTCCTGATGTTTTGATCGAAGAAAATGATGAAAACAATTATCAAAACAAATATTCTGCAGGATCCACTTATGAATGGAACATAGATGGAGCCTCAGAACAAAAAATTCTCAATGTTTTGAATCAAATGATAATGTTTTCAAACACCAACAAAGCAAATGATACAAGTGATTATCACATCGCCATAATGATAATTTCCGGTTTTACTGGACAATTAAAAGGTTGGTGGGATAATTATTTGGATGATGAAAGAAGGAATTTTATTCTTACTTCATACAAAGTCGATGAAGAAGGAATAAAAATCCTTGATGAAAATGATGAACCTATCCCCCATATGGTTAATACTCTCATATATTCTATTAGCCAACATTTTATTGGTGATCCATCTCACTTTAGAGACAGATCCTTAGAATTGTTGTCTAATATGAAATGTAAATCATTAGGAGAATTTCGCCCATATAAGGATGTATTCTTCCAAAGGTCCTCCTTAGAAATGATTGTAATCAAGCTTTTTGGAAAGAAAAGTTTCTTGCAGGATTACCTAATCTCATAGGTGATCAAGTAAGAAATAAAATTAGAGAAGATTACAATGGTGAAATTCCTTATGATCAACTTTCATATGGAGAATTAGCCTCATATGTTTCTAAAATTGGAACAAATCTTTGCACCAACATCAGACTTCAAAAACAATTGAAGAATGAACAAAGAATGAAACACAAAAGTCTTGGTGACTTCTGTGCCCAATATGATCCCTCTTTTGAAAATAAAAAATCAAAAAACAAATGTACTGAATGTTTTTCTCTCATAAAAAATCTAAAAGAAATTTCAAAAGAAGAAATTCTTTAAGAAAAAAATATGAGAAAAAACAACAGAACAACAAACCTTCCAAAAAGAAAGAAAAACAATTTTGGAAAAAACTTAAATGTTTCAAATGTAAAAATTGGGCATACGGCAAAATTCTGCAAAATCAATAACAAAATCAATGAATTAAACCTTAATGAAGAAACAATGGAACACCTTTTGCAAATTTTTGCTGAAAATGATTATTCCTCTTATTCTGATTCCTCCTCTGACAATGAAGGAGTTCAAGCCAATGACATTGAATCCACTTCTTCAGAAGAAATATATGTTCTAACCAAAGAAGAAGAATATATTCTTCTAAAGTTAGACCAAATACCAGATTCCGAAAAACAAGAATACATTAAGAAAATAGAAAAGCAGAGTATGAATCATATCATACCAAAGCTCCCTATAGTCTTAATGAAATTCTTGAAAAAGGAAAACCAAAACAGAAAAAACCAATCTCTGTCAATGATCTTCATTCTGAAATAAAAATTCAGAAAGAAGAAATCAAAGAATTAAAACTCATGCAAATGAAGTTGCAACAAGAATTTCTTGATTTCAAACAAAGTTTAAATCAGGAAGATTCTGATTCTGAAATGAAGAAAACACTATTGAAAAAATGAAGTCTTCAGAATCTCAGGATCAAGATGATTACCTTCTACATCTTGTAGAAGTAAACTAGAAAATGGATCATCAACATCACTTTGAAAATCAACAATGAATTCATCTTGGAAACAACTGCATTATTTGATACCGGAGCAGATTTAAATTGCATAAGAGAAGGGTTAGTACCAACAAAATATTTTGAGAAAACAACCCAATCTCTTAGTTCAGCTTCTGGTAACAAACTACAGATTGATTTCAAGTTAACAGATGTTAAGATAATGAAAGATAATGTTTCTTATAACACTGCTTTCCTTCTTGTCAAAAACCTTAAGCAGAATGTTATTAGGAACACCTTTCATCAATCTTATCCAACCTTTCAAGGTTAATGATCAAGGCATTGAGACTAAATATTTGAAAAACAAGATCATTTTTAATTTTGTCTCAAAACCTAGAACAAGGTCATTAAACCAATTAAAGGAAATTCGATTTCAGAATTGAATTGCCTGATTCAATCAAAAGAAAAGCATTTGGAATTTTTACAAAATGATTTATCTTTCTGTAAAATTGAAAAACAACTTTTAGAAAAAACTCTAAAAGAAAATGTTTCTAAATTACAAAAAGAAATTCAAAAATCGATTTGTTCAAACCTACCAAATGCCTTTTGGAATCGAAAATGCCATATTGTTGATCTTCCTTATGAAAATGATTTTGATGAAAAGAACATTCCTACCAAGGCAAGACCAACACAAATGAATCAAATTGTTCTAAATCATTGTAAACAAGAAATCAATGATTTATTACAAAAATCCTTAATCAGAAAGAGTAAATCCCCATGGAGTTGCTCGGCTTTTTATGTCAATAAAAATGCTGAGATTGAGAGAGGAACACCTAGACTTGTAATTAATTACAAACCTCTCAACACAGCACTCAAATGGATTAGGTATCCAATACCTAATAAAAGAGATTTACTCAATCGCCTCTATGGTGCTAGAATCTTTTCAAAATTTGATATGAAATCTGGATTCTGGCAAATTCAAATTAATGAAGCCGATAGGTATAAAACCGCGTTTACTGTTCCTTTTGGGCAGTATGAATGGAATGTTATGCCATTCGGTCTCAAAAATGCACCTTCTGAGTTCCAGAGAATCATGAATGAAATATTCAATGATTTCTCCAACTTCATAATAATTTATATTGATATACTCTCCAAGATCAACACTTCAAGCATGTTAAATTATTTATGAACGTTGCTAAGAAAAATGGACTTGTTGTTTCCCCAACAAAAATTTCTCTTTTTCAAACGAAAATTAGATTTTTGGGATTCAACATCCACAATGGAACTATATTACCAATCCAAAGGTCAATAGAGTTCACTTCCAAATTCCCTGATGAAATTAAGGATAAGAACCAACTTCAAAGGTTCTTAGGAAGTCTTAATTATGTCGCGGATTTTTTCCCTAACTTAAGTATTATCTGCAAACCATTGCATGATAGACTTAAGAAAAATCCTCCTCCTTGGTCTGATAAACATACCAATGTTGTCAGACTTATCAAAACCAAAATCAAAGAAATACCTTGCCTCAATATTGCTGACCCATCTCTACAAAAAATTGTAGAGACTGATGCGTCCGATATTGGTTATGGTGGTATTCTCAAACAAGTCAATAATGGAAAAGAATGTATAGTTCAATTTGTCTCCAAACACTGGAATGAATGTCAAATGAACTACTCCACTATCAAAAAAGAAATTTTAGCCATTGTTTTAACAATTTCAAAATTTCAAGGAGATTTGTTAAACAAAAATTTCTTTTAAAAGTTGATTGTAAGTCAGCAAAAATGTTTTACAAAATGATGTTCAAAATTTGGCTTCTAAACAGATTTTTGCCAGATGGCAATCAATTCTATCCTGTTTTGATTTCGATATTGAACACATCAAAAAAACCAATACACTACCTGACTTCCTCACCCGTGAATTTCTGCAGGGAGATGCCTCCCAAGAAAGACAAAGGAAAGGGGAAAGCAGACCCCCAAAAAAGAAAGGTCTCACAGACATTAAAACATGGCTTAATGTAGCCAAACCCTTTACAATAAATGAACCATCCTCTCAGGAGGTTCAACCCTCAAAAAATGAACCATCTCAAATGGTTCAATCCCCTTCTCAAAATCTTCCCAATCAACGGAAGATTTATCCCAATTTCTTACCCCTGAATTGTTCAAGGCACTGGCAATGGCCCTTAGCCAAGCAAACACTAATCCCATAATGGCCCTGAGGCAAAAAATACACCTAACCCTTCAATGGCCCTAGTGGCAAAATGTACAGAAGAGGAAGAGAAACCTCTTAATAAAAATCTCATACAGTGGTAAACCCACAAGAAAGTGTGGTTCTTTCTCGAAAGAAATCACACCAAAATTTTCAAATAACTGAGGTGGCTTCTTCCTCAAAGAAAGAAATTGCCCCTCACAAAAATTTTCAAAAATCAGCATTTTTCATAAAAGCCATTTCCAAATATATCCTCATAGCAGAAAGATGTATTTGAAAAGACCCTTATGAATATGCTAATAAAATGTTTTCAGAAAAATTCCATTTTATTCCAAATGACATTTTCAAAACTTTGGAATTCTATGAGAAAATCTTAACTGAAACTCAATCAGTTTCCTTTAAGCATTTTCAACAAAATGGAATAACCCTCTATTCAACCGCTAGAATTCGCAAGGTTTATAACTTTAGTGAATGGACTAGCACATTTGGAAAACAACCCTTTGAACCCATCAACTTTAATATCCCAATCACCAATGCTCAACCTAACCACCGAATGCAATATAATTATTATGATTATAAGCAGGCTTGGTGGAATGCTTTCTTTCGTTCAAATGCTACACGGACTCATACATGGCTCATCTTCTTTGACAAATGTTCTTCTAGAAACCTCCCCTACTGGTTTGCAAGCTGGTGGGATGAATTTGGAGCTGAATGAAATCCTTCACCTAAATGCACGGAAAGGATTCGATACCTTTCTAAAAAACTACCTTAAAACCTCATGAAAAGTTTTTTAAGAAAGAAATGATGTTTTTCTTACATATTAGCGTTTCATGGGTAATGAGCTGGTTCTATGAATATAGAACCGATAATGCAGCAACTATCCTCACCAGAAGATACAAAGTCAAATGGTGGGATAACTACAGAATTTGGGACAAACTTGAAGAGACTGCTATTAACCAATGGATTAATAGCCATTCAAGCAGCACCTCAATGTCAACACCTGAACAACATAGTCCCTTCTTTCATGATAAGGGATTTATAATGTCAACCATGTCACAGGCTAAAACACCAGAACAAATGAAGCAGCTTCTGGAGATGGCCTTGGCAACCTCAATGAAACTCTGCTGAATCATCCAATGATGAAGAATCAAGCATCAGCGGAGACTCCAATGAAGATGATTGTTATGGTATCAATTTAGCAGAACCATAACAATCATCTTCACCATTATAATAGTGTAGGACTTAAATGTATGAAATACGTTGGTTGTTACATAAGTCATGCACTGTAATTACACACCAGCAATTTTCTGATGTACAAACCCTGTACATCTACTATGAATACTGTCTTTTTACTCTCGGAAAAAACTACCGAAAGTAAAACAGTAACACCTTGATTTCCCTTAAAACTTTTACTGTTCACAACAGTAAAATCACATGACTATCCATGTTTAAATAGTGGATTGTCGGCCATTATGAGTACTGTTCACTACAGTACAACCCTTGTTTCCTGCCTTTATAAGCATGATTCTTCTCACATACTTGGCACCAGTTTTTACCCAATCAGAGAAAAATCCTCCGAGCAATTCTCATCCCTCTCAAAACCTCTCTCATCTCTCTCAAACACACTCTCATTCCTCTCACTCACTCTCTCTCTTTCATACACACTCTCTCTCTCTATTAATTCTTACGCCTTCTCCTTCATTCTCATTGGTCCCTCAAGATTCACAGCACACACACATATGCATCTGTCTTGAGGTATATGTTCCCCACCTTCAGTATATATAATATATTTTCCATTCAATAAAGAATTTGCTTATGTTCTTGCTTTCTTTATTTATTGCTTCATAAGTAGACCCCTCTTGCTAAGGAATACCTGGCGTGGTGATTGAAATTTCTTATTATCTGTGTTATTTCTCATATCTTATTATCTGTGTTATTAAATCAGACATATACATATAATATATATATAAATGACGGTCAGATAATCTCGGCTTGCTCCAATATACCAATACAATTGCTTGAAGATGAAGAGATTTGAGAAACTTGAGCACGCTGATTGATTGTATAGGTCCCATGTATTGGGATATAGCACGGCCAAGAGAGAGCTTTTCGCGTCAATTGAAGAATTGAAATCCAAGAATATCCTTGTGTTTTCTAGTGCTTGACCGTGAAAAATGGCCAGAAAACTTATATTCCAGGATCCAAGAAGTCCATGATCCTAGAGATACTCTTTGGTCAAGCTAGCATTATTGCCATCCGCTTTACCACTAGTTCATATATAATATATATTACCCACCATTGGGACATTCCTTCTTTTAGAAATATGTTACTATTCTCTATACCACTATCCTCATTTATTATATGCATAAGCTCCACTTTGGATGGTGTGCAGGAAGATTTTACATTTCATAAATGTTACTTTTTCCAATATTCTTCCTGCCATCGTCTTAAAAATTGCAAGTATATTATTTTGTCTAACGTTTTCTCTTCATTTTTTCAGAAATATCTGTTTGGTTAAATGGAGAATGATGTGATCTCATACTAGAGTGGAGGAGGAATTAAGGAAGAAAAGGAGGAGGGGGGGGGGGGGGGGGGGGGGGGGGAAGGAGGAAGGGGAGAGAGAGAGAGGTCAAAGACATCAAACCAAACCTAAATAATGGTTTCTTATTTTAATTGGGCTTGAGAAGTTCTCAAACCATACCCATCCGATCTTTTATGATTGATTTGGAAATGCAAAAGCAAATCAAACTACAAACAAAATCCAAACACAAACCATTTGGAGATATGATATCATGTTACATTTATTTTTTCAAATATATTCCTACCTGTCTATAGTAACACAATTTAAAATTTATGATATATCGAGTTATTTTGTTGTTATCCAAAGCATTGGACTTTATAAGAGGTAGCTGGTAATCAAAAGAAAGGGCAAATGAAATCACCAAATTGATATTAGAAAGACATTTACCAGCCTAATGGGTGCAAAAAGGAATAATTTCATGGGCAATTAACTCGTATAATAACTAAGAGGTGAAATCAATTATAAAGGGGGGGAAAAGAGTAGAATAGAATTTTAAAAATTTTCAAAAAAAAAAAAAGAGAAAAAGAAAGACGATAAAAATAATTAAACAAATATATAGGTAGTTATATAAGAATAATGGTATTTTAACTACGATTTAAAATGCTTTGGGATAAAAGGACCTATGGTGTAGAATACCAAATCCCTTCTAAACAGGATAGATTAAATGGGAAACAGAACAAGATCATAGTGAAAAATTACAGGAAATAAAATCCCTCAACAATTTTCTAGTAAAGTTCTCATAAATTTCATCTATATTTTTTAGATCTGTATTGTCCAATATTATATTTAACCAAATTATTCAAAAAAGAATTTCCCTTGTCTAGTTTTCACAACTTACAAGCAAAATATTTCATGGGGTTTTAGCTTTACCAAAGATGAAAACACATGTTTCAAGGTGAGATAGAACTGCCATATGGAAACATACAACCTATGGGATTAATTAAGATTAGGGAATGAACAACTAGAAGTCCGATGTAGGCGTTGATAATAGTTTCGTTTAATTTGTTTATATGTTATTCATGATATATCGCCATTATTATTGTCTGCTTGTCAAAGAAATCGGACTGGCTTCTTCGAGGATTTTGCTTCCTACCAAACACGCTTTCTAGCCTATAAGAAATCGACACGGCTTACTAGCACAGACACCTTGTCTTAGCCTGCGGTGGTGTTGCTATTGCTAATATTGTTATTGAGAATAAGGGTGTCCTATAACTCCGTCGCCATTAACGGCACCGGAATTAACTTCCATTATACACATCATGTGCACGGGGGGCATCAGCATTTCCAAGACTCCACTACACTACTCATTACTCATAACGTTGCTTTGATCACAAAGTTTGACTCATAGACACATACATGTGCTTTTGCGATCTAAGTAATCGGATAATTATACCTCAAGCGCGATCTCTAGAAAAGGGAAAAAAATCGTTTTTTTAAAAAAAATATATTTCCTCTTTAGACCTTTAATAAATACAATTTTATTAAGTATTATATGATATGTGATGAGTATCTATCAATAAATGTTCATATATGCATTGTGTGCAAAGTGAAAATGAATCCTCTAAATTATTATTATTATTATTATTATATTATTACCATCATCATTATTTCCTCCATTTAATCCTTTACGATGATGTCATGTTTAAGTAATGATTAAAAAAATAAAAATAAACAAGTTATTTTGGCGTCAAAAGATATTTTAAGAATCTCAATTATTGCTTTCTAAATATCGCCAAAAAAAAAACTATTAATTTCTAAATGGAGGGAAATCTAAGAAAGTATATTTAGAGGATCAAAATGACAAATCCATGGAAAACACAAGTAATCGTGGAAAATGAGTCATGCGTGCATATATTTTTAATTTATATAAGACATAAATATACGTGTAATAATATCCAATAAGATTATTTGATCAATATATATATATGTGGTGTATCCTTAACTTATATATTCTCACGAGAAGTAATGATAACCCTACCTTCTTAAAAAACCCCCGTAACTGTATTCGATCGAAACCACATCTGCTTCCCATCGCCACCATTCGTCTCTCTCTCTCTCTCTCGTTCAAGTACATAAAGAAGGAAAAGGTCGGAGAGAGAAAAGAGTGATAGCTAGCCTTCTACTTCTCTTTATTGTTTATGTAATTTACAAAGTTTTGGTGTTCATGGAGAGAGGATGGAACCCATGTTGAAATATCGCCAAGCTGTCAAGGTGTGGTTCTTCTAACACTAATTTTGCTATTTACAACAACTACAGCATGACACAACGAGGTACTTCTGCAAAGCTTGTAGGAGGTACTGGACAAAGGTGGTCCCTCCGGAACGTGCCGGTTGGTGGCGGTTGTGGAAAGAATAGAAGAGGCAAGTCCTTGAGGTTGTCAAGTGATGCTGGCATCTCAACCAAAAATATGGCTTATGGGATTGCATCTACTGCTATTGTTCCCGGTTCAT
Source organism: Combretum micranthum (assembly GCA_024138025.1). Lineage (NCBI taxonomy): Eukaryota > Viridiplantae > Streptophyta > Magnoliopsida > Myrtales > Combretaceae > Combretum > Combretum micranthum. The sequence continues at coordinate 41,347 of JAMXBD010003710.1, read as the reverse complement.
ACGGCATGAGAAGTAACTCCGCAACAAATTCACCAAGCTCATCCGTTGCAAACGATGGCTCCCACATCGATCTCGCTCGTGTTTATGCAAACTACTTGAATCAACAGGCAGATTCAGCAAATAAATACGAGGTTCAAGAGTTTTCAAGTGCTCAAGCAGATGCTCATCAACTTCTTCAAATATAATAAAGGTTGATGAGTCTAGCATTCATCTACTCGACCCAAGCAGCTTCCTAGAATACGAGGCGATGACTGAACACTTCGGAGAGACACATTTAAACAGAAATAACCACGTTTACCTTAGTGAAATTGAATCGTTTCTAGGGCCTCATGGTGGAACTCAGCAATATGGTAGTGATGAAATGAGTTTTACCACGTTGCCAAATTGCCGAGTGAAGATGCTGTGTCGCAAGACATGTCATGGTCAAACCCTAGCCTAATGGGGTATGATACTTTACAAGCACCAGATCTGCCACTTCTTGGAGGACTTGAATCTCAAGATCCAATATGTTTGTTAGCAACTGGAAGGAATTTGATTTGCCGAAGATTCTTTTCCTGGAAAATGGCGTAGAGAGTAGAGACGGTGCCTTTTTTTCTTTTTTTTCTTTTTTTTCTGTGGGATATGCTATAAATACTTATAGGGTTAAAAAACAGCAACAAATAATAATCCATATATAAGCAAAATACATATGTATATACACACACATATACACTTCATTCCCAATGATCTGATCAAACTTATACCGTTAGTAAAAATCTGGCCTTGTGAGTGTGAATTTTTTCACATTAGTAGGTCTAAATTTTGTCTCAATTGATCTACTAAGGTGAAATTTTTGCCTCAGATTTTTGCATGAGCAAGTCTACCGTGTTGTTTGTGGGGGGGGGGGGGGGGGGGGGGGGGCGCGGAATTGGGTATGAAATTCACCTCACATATTTTTATTGATGCAAATTTTGCCTACTATAAAAAATTAGATGAAACTAGCCACATGTATGCATACATGAGTCAAATTTCACCTCACACATAGCTGACAAGCCATGTCACTATGAAGTGGACGAACCCCATTTATTGTATTCACCATGAATCAAAGTTATACGATTGAAAAAAGTTAACAAATGGAACAAATAACTGGTTATGTATTCTACCACATATAGAATCGTATCTTGTAATCCAAATCAGTCTCTATGAAGTCGACGAACCCCCTCCATTTGACACTTATGCACCTTCCACCAATTCTCTAGTAGTTCAAACTTTTCTTGCTCATTAAAACAAGTTACATGGTTAGTGAATGGTCGAGGCTAGTTTAATGGTTACAAGTATATTTTTAACCGAAAATAAACTTAACATAACTCTTTAGATAATGCCATGCTGATAGGCCTTTAGAAATGCTGACCACACCTCATCTCTAGCTCTTAGAAAAAAAAACTTAGTTGATACTCTATGGTGGAGCAAGAATTCCAACCTAACCATCTGAGGAAATGAGCACATGAGACCCATATTATCACGCCTTGAAGGGTATCCTAAACGTGACAGTCCGCCATACACAATATTAAAGCCTAGGAATGACCGCCTCAGTCACGCGAAGGCTTCCATACTATGTACAAGGCGTTTTGTAAACCCCGGAAATCTCAGTAGCTAGAAAACCTAGGAGTTGGAGACAAAACCCTAATCCGATCAGATTAAGTTTAGTGAATGAAGCCTAGGAACCCCAAATCCGACTTTCCATCGGTTTCATAGTAAAATAAATATTTTGGAGTAAATGAATTTGAATTGTTGTCCCAAAGTACATTTCAAACCTTTGAAAGTTTTAAATTCGGAAATTTTTCAATTCCGGGCCTTCCCGAGCCCAAATACGGAAAAGCGTGCCCCGGGCCACGGATTCAGAAAAATATTCCGGAATATTCATTAGAACCGTAATTTTATAGGATTCCAAAAATATCAATTTCATAATTTTCCGAGCTATAAAGATTACAGTTATAGCTTTTCCCGTGTTTTCGGAACAACCGGTAAAGTAGATGTCTTGTCTACTATTCACAAGTACAACCTACACTACACACTACCATACTATTCTTACATCCTTACAACTACTCATTCCAATTTTCTTTTCCAAGAAATTTTGTCTTTTAAATAATTATTACATTTATTACATTTATTTCATTTTCATTTACTAAATTACAAAAAAATCAAATTTTAAACACACACACACCTCCATGCATGAATGGCGGCGCCCCCTTCCTCTAATTTCCCTCTTCCATTAATCATTTTACTCCATTTTATTCAACTAAACCCTAATACATTTGATATATATACTTATTTTCTCTCTCTCTCTTCATTTCTTCTCTTTTCAAAATTGGAAAAAAGGATCAAACCCTCTCTTCTCTCCCTCTCATTGCCGAGCACTCCTCTCCCCCATTCCCTCTCACACTTCAACTTGTTTCCTTCTTCTTTCCTTCATCAAGACTCCTTTGGTATGTATATTTAGGCTTTGTTCATCCAAAATCTTGCTATGGCAAGATGATTCTTGTGTGTTTTCCCATCTAAATCCCAATGAGCATGAGCAAGGGGCATGAAAACACTACTACAAGAATCTCAAGCCATCTCAAGAAGTGGATCTAGCCTTTAAATGAGTTTTGTTTGAAATATCAACTTGTTCATGCATGTAAAGTAGTGATCTTGCATATATATTGTTGTTCATGCCATGAGATCCATGATTTATGCATCATACTTAGTAGATCTAAAAGTTTAGACACCCACATTGTCATTTACATGTATGATCATAGAGATATTTTTACTTCCATGCATTGATGATCATAAAGATGTAGTCTTGAATATGTATGGAGATGTGAGGTAGTGGATAATCATATGTAGAAGGCAAGACCATTGAAAAAGGAAGGACTTTGTTGAAAATGAAAAGTTGGAAATTCGGATGAAATGGAAACACTATCCTAAAGACCTCCAAAATCAATTTTAAACTTATATTTCATAAGAAAAATGAAGGGTATGTGTAATAGATATGATGAAGGAATTATTTTCATAAGTTTAGATGGGTTTAGGCATGATAAAAATAAGGAAAACAAGAGGTGAAGTTAGGATGAAAAATGTTGACTTTAAATGTGTAGTCAAATTCGTAACTTTGTGTAATGCCTATATAAACACTTAGTATTTAAGTCTAAAATGGATATTTTATAAGCTAAATGAAGTCCTTAGATAATGTATACATTGAAGCCCCAAATTTTAATACATTAGACTAAATTTCTCTTAAGAAAAATGTAAGAAAAGAAAATTTGGAAAATTCGGATTTTTATAACTAGCTTATGTGAAAACATGTTTACCAAATGAAAAATGTGAATTTTTGTGCATGAATGGAGGCCATGACTATTATAGACTTTGAAAACCTAATTTTAGTTAAATAATAAGTAGATTACAAGATTAAAAACCAAAGAAACCCTAAGGAGCATAATGTGGGAGAATAACTTCTTGGAATTTGCCTTTATGGAACTTTCCCCAACACTTGGGAGTTCCTAAAAGTTTATTACTACAAAAATCATCATGACCATGCACAATTTGAGTTCATTACATGGCATACACATTAGTAGTTCATTCCTAAATCGTTCATGCATAAATCACTAACTAGGAACATTTCTTATCAAAAGCAAAGCACAATTTCAAAGTTGGATCAATTGCGGGACAGAACTGATCCCACTGTTCCGTGACCCTATGATTTTCAAAACTTGGATTTAATACTTGAATTAGATAGATCTTTCGAAGTAGATGAAGATCGATATAAAGTTTGCGAAATTCCGAGTTAAAATGACCAAGTTATGGCCGTTTTAAGTCGGAACTTCCAAATATAGCGAGAAATCCGAATTCAACTAGTCTAGATGTATAGTTTGATTTAATTACATGGTAAGAATCTCATAGGGATTATTCTTGATTGGTAGGTGATTCCGAGCAGGACGACTCTCTACCACCCGATTATTACTATTAAGGAGTGTGGTGACCCATGGCCGAGTGAGTTTACTTCCACTCTCAATTAATGCTTGTGAATGTATATAGTGGCACTAGTGATATAGGCAAAGATAAAACTGACTGTACAAGCATGATGGGGTATGTGGGAATTATTTATGTTATTGATTGTTGATATGTGAAATGGAACTTAAGGTATATCGAAACCGAGTGTTAAGATATTGACTGTATTACTAGTATCTTATAATGAATGTCTGCAAATACTTGTTGGTCACTAAAAGAAATGAATTAATGACTATCGACTCCGACTATAAACTGAGTTCATTCATGTCAATGGGGTTGGAGCATTTGCATTGGTTGGTTTTTCGTGACCCATAAAACGAATGTGAGGTTAATCGTGATCCATAAAACGAATGTGAGGTTAATCGTGATCCATAAAACGAGCTTTTAAATCAGTTGACCGTGAGCTTAAACGGCGTCGTACCGCAGGATTCGTTAATCTGCTAACCCGGGATGGAGGGCGCAAGTCCATCCACATATGATTTCCGGTTGGTCATATGTTTGTTGATCACAATTGTATGGTGCATACACTTGCTTGAATAATCACTTGCTTGAATGATTGTATCTAATTGTGTTATGGAAGTATTACTCACTAAGCTAGTTAGCTTACGCCCCTATAGTGTATATCTTTTGCAGCGACTTTATTTGGCTTAGGCCAAGGCAGCCACAGCGCAGGTACCGGAGATAGGAGTTTCCCGTAGAAGTTTGATTCATTCCCTTTTTGTGTAGACTTCCATTGGAAACTAAGGACTCTGGATGACTGTAATAGACTGTTATTCTTTTGCGGGGGAATGCCCCTTAGATTTTGTAAACCTTAAAATGTATGCGTTTTGATTTATTATCTATGGCTAATGAATGCCTTGTTAAACTGTTTAACTCCATTTGTTGAAGTATTCTATTGTCGTAAAGGAACGCTTTACATCTACTTAAGACTTCCGAAGGCCCCGGGTAGGGAACTCGAGAGTCTTACGTAGTATGTGGCGGGCTGTTACGTTTAGGATACCCTACGGGGCGTGACAGTTTAAGTTGGTATCAGAGCACTAGGTTATAAAACAAGACAATAGAATTAAAATAAACGGGACCTAGAAATCTAATTACTAGGTTAAATGGAGTTAAAAACGTTTTCTTGTTGAGTCTAATTAGTAGTATTGTTTGATGTAGGTCTCTCTGGGTGAGACTAGGGAAAGGGCAAGGAATTTTACGAAAAGAAATGATGAAACCATGGTAGAATATAGGCTGAGGCTAAGAGAATTGTGTGAAGATTTTGCCTTAGCCCGACATCCCCGGACCCTAGGGGAAATGTACAGATTATGGAAGGATGGGCTGAGATATCCCGATGGGCCTCAGTAGTGGATCAATTGAGTTATGATCCTATGGGAAGAAGGAGCTGGACAAGTTAGAGACGATCTACACTTTGGAGAGGGTCATGGTTGATTACGGGCATGAACCCATGACGAGAGAAGCCACATTTATCTTGAAGTGGAGGAAACCGAACCCCTCCAGATTTTAGGGTATGGATTCCCATAGGACCCCTATATGTTTATGCTCATGATAACTATTTGATCACCATGACTGGAACATAGCCGATGCATGGAATCATCACCTGGCATGCAATCTATTGGACATTCTCCCCCCCTCGTGTAATAGCTCCACCTCCAGCTCATTGATATAGGTATGCACTGAATGGAGAGCCTGTGGATGAAGAGGAAGAAGAGGAGGAGGAGGAGGATCCCGAGGAGGATCCGAACTGGGAACAAAATGAGGTACCTAGGACCCCTACCCCGCCTGTTGAACCAGAAGTGCAGGTAAACCCAGAACCCGATCAAATTATATGGGATTTCAACCGGATGTTGGATATACCAGAGAGTGGGAGGGTAGAACCCGAGGTAGATTCCAGGCTATGGAGGGATGTGTATGTGGAGGGTGAGAACCCACCTGTGCTTGACCTAGCCGTAGTAGAACCCGAGGCCCCAGTGCCTATGGAGACAGAGAATGTGGCAGATGAGCCTGTGAGAGAACCTGAAGTAGAGGTAAACCGCCTGGGTGAACCCGAGATAAGAGGTGAAGAGGAAGAAGTAAGCCCGCATGAGGGGCAAGGGACTGAAGAAGAAGAAGAAGAAAGTGAGGATCAGGAGCCTCTAGTTCGACCCGCTAGGAAGCGGAGGATGACCACCAGGGAGTATCTTAGCTTGTTCGTCCGACAGGACGATGGTGGTTCTACCAGCAGGAGACGACCTCCTAGCCCGACCCCCGACAGCTCTAGTGATGAGTAGAGACCGGGATGTTAGCTAACCCATAAAGTCCAAGCGGAATCCTGATTTTCTTATTTTTGTGGTAGGCAATGCGGGATGCCAAATTGCCTTAGGATTTCAGGATAGTTAGTGTTTTATTGCTCTTTTTCCCTGTATTTTGGCATGTTTTCGGGAATAGGGAAATTGATTAGAATAGGAGAGGGGCTTAGCTAGCCAAATTTTTGGGATCTAAAGGTTGATGTAATATTTGTATGGCTCGCTAAAGAAATGAAAAGGATCACTTTTGTTTTAAAGGAAATGGAATTGTGAAAAGTACGCATTCTAGTCATGATACATGAGAGAACATTAACTGCATATAGATTGCATAAGCATTCACTCATTTGCATTTTTGTTGTGAAATATTAATTGCTTACTCTATGTGTGGGTTCTTCTACTTCCTTTGTGTTTCTTTTAATTATTCCTTATTTTCTTTTATGAATTGATGCTTTGACTCATCTTATAACCTTATGGAGTTATGTACTCCTTTTCTTTCTGAGCTTGCTATTAATCCTATTCCTTGAAACCAAAAAAAAAAAAAAAAAAAAAAAACCCTAAACGTACTAAAACTCCGTTAAACATTGTGTAAACAGACGTAACCGACGGACTCGGAACCAAGGACAAGGGTCTAACCCTAATGAAGCCGATCAACCGGCTATACAGCAACCTGACCCCCAAGGAGTAGCACCCCAAAACCAACAGGGCGATGTGCTAAACGCGATTGGGCAGTTGGCCAATCTCCTGAACACCTTTATCCAGAATCAGAATCCAGTGCGGAACCCACCCCCAAGTCAGAGTGCTCGGGATTCAGCACCACATCCGCCGCCCGCAGATCATCGGGAAATGACTGCGGAAGCACCTGCTCCACAGGAGGAGCACTCCTATAATGTGCGGTTGCCGCCACCCCCACCATACAGGAGACCCCACCGAAGCTCTTTACCGGACTTCATTAAGAGCAACAGGTACTTTGATGGGGCATTCGGTAAGCCGGATGAAGCTGAGGATTGGCTGGCCCAAGTGGAACGTTCTTTTGCTGCATACGAGATTCCACCTTACTTGCAGCTAGAATATGGGACGTACATGTTAAGATACAATGCTCGAGTCTGGTGGGACTCCAAGAGAAGGAATTTGACCTCCCCGGCCACTGGGAAACCTTCCGCCGGGAATTCTTGAATAATTACTTTCCCTCTAGCTTGAGGGTGAAGTATAGTGCGGACTTCCTTCATGTAAAGCAGAAAGGGAGAACGGTAGAGCAATATGAAACTGAATTTGTTCACCTGCTGCAATATGCCCCTGAATCTTTCAGGGATAGTGAGGAATTAAAGAAGCAGGTATTTCTGGGAGGCTTGGACGAAGAACTACGAATCAAGCTAGAAGAGTTTGGAGTAAGAACCTATCCCGAGATGGTAGAAAAGGCTCGAGTCATTGAAGGGGCTAGGAAAAGAAAGTATCAGGAGCCCGAAAAGAGAGTATTCGGGAAGAGGCCGTTTGATGCCTCGAGCTCAGGATTCAAGGGTAAACGGTACAGGCCGTACCAAGGGTTTAAAGAGGAGTCTAGCAAGCCAACCCAATTCAAAGCCAACGTCACATGTTGGAATGTAAGGGACACATGCACCTAGGCAATGCCCGCAGTTGAGAACAAGTGCTATTTTTGTGGCGATGCTGGCCACATGGTTTTTACATGCCCAAAGAAGCTGGCAGTAACTTGCTTTATTTGCAAAGAGAAAGGGCACTTAGCTTCCGAGTGTTCACAGCGAAAGAGTGTGACCACCCGACCCTTCGGAGCCTCGAGCAATGCTAACCCCTTGAGGTCTGGTAACAAGAGCGGAAGTCGAGCAGCTTCCGCGATGCACGGGATGAGGCTGTACAATTTAGAAGGCCAATGGATGGTGGAAGAAGACGAAGATGAGGACGTAGAGTTGGCAGCTTTGGATCCAAGCGAGAGTTCTGATGGTGGCCTGGTGACAGGTTAGTAACAGAAACCCTTCCTAAGTTGAAATTAAGTTGTTTAAATTGATTGCTGTTTAAATGAAATTGTATATATTATGGAAAGCTGGAAGTAGAGACCCTTTATGGATAGCCTTACGAGTATTTTAAGGTTCATATGTGATGGGTGTTTGTGACCTCAGGACATATACAAGTAAATAACGTGGAAGCCTATGCCTTGTTTGACACGGGAGCGACCCACTCGTTCATCACAAATAGTTTGGCAACCCGACTCGGATTGCCCATAGCCACAACCATGGTTAGCTTGAGGATTAAGACCCCCACGGGGAGCGTGGTGTCAACCCGAGATCTAATAAAAGACTGTCCATTGGAAATCCATGATCACCACTCCAAAAGTGATCTAATTGTGCTAGAAATGAATAAATACGAAGTTATCCTCGGGATGAATTGGTTAAGTAAAGTAAAGGCAATAGTGGATTGCCAAAAGAGGACTGTATGTTTTTATGATCAATCGGGAGCAAAAGTAGAATTTATGGGAGAGGCCTTAGTCCCAAGAAGGATTGATCTAAGCTCATTCGAGCTGATGATGGAGGATGAGGAAATGATACCGATTGAGGACGTCTTGGATGAAGGGGAAAACCGTGAGGAAAAGAATATTCCAGTGGTGAATGAATACTTGGATGTGTTCCCAGAAATTTTGCCGGGATTACCGCCAAGGAGAGAGATCGACTTTGAGATTGTGTTGGCTCCAAATACCGAACCAATATCTAAAGCGCCATACCGGATGGCACCGGCTGAGCTGAAAGAGCTAAAGACGCAGTTACAAGAGCTCCTGGACCAGAAATTTATAGACCAAGTGTGTCGCCATGGGGCGCACCCGTTTTGTTTGTGAAGAAGAAGGACGGATCGATGAGGTTGTGTATAGACTACCGGGAATTGAATAAGGTGACTGTCAAAAATCGATATCCCTTACCAAGAATCGACGATTTATTTGACCAGCTACAAGGAGCTTGTGTGTTCTCACGTATTGACTTACGTTCGGGGTATCATCAGCTAAGGATTAAGCCTGAGGATGTGCCTAAGACAGCTTTTCGTACTCGTTATGGGCACTACGAGTTTTTGGTAATGTCATTTGGACTGACTAATGCACCGGCTGCCTTTATGGACTTAATGAATAGAGTCTATAAGCCGCTTTTGGATAAATGTGTAATAGTCTTTATCGATGACATCCTCATATATTCAAAGACCAGAGAGCAACATGAAGAGCATCTCCGTTTGGCATTGCAAACCTTACGAGATAACAAGCTGTACGCCAAGCTGTCCAAGTGTGACTTTTGGTTAGACCGGATATCCTTCCTCGGACATGTGGTAACGGGAGATGGAATATCAGTTGATCCCGAAAAGATCAAAGCAATAGTGGATTGGAAGCCACCACAAACCGTTACTGAAGTGAGGAGTTTCTTGGGATTGGCTGGCTATTATCGCAAATTTGTGAAGGATTTTTCAAAGATAGCTAAGCCGTTGACTCAATTGACTCAAAAGAACGAAAAATTCATTTGGACAGACAAGAGAGAACAAAGTTTCCAGGAACTAAAGCGACGACTGGTCTCGGCACCGATTTTGGTTTTACCAGATCCGGAAAAGTCTTACACGGTACATAGTGATGCTTCGAGAAATGGTCTTGGGTGCGTCTTGATGCAAGAACGGAAGGTCATTGCGTATGCTTCTCGGCAATTGAGACCGCATGAGAACTACCCTACGCATGACTTGGAGCTAGCTGCAGTTGTCTTTGCCTTGAAGTTATGGCGACATTACCTGTATGGACAACGGTGTGAGATATACACCGATCATAAAAGCCTTAAATACCTGTTCACACAGAAGGAGTTAAACATGCGGCAAAGGAGGTGGCTGGAACTAATAAAAGATTATGACCTAGGGATAAATTACTGTCCAGGAAGAGTGAATGCAGTCGCAGACGCCCTAAGTCGGAAGAATCATGGAGAGGTAGCCGCTTTGATTACAAGCCAGAAGGAGTTGATTAAGGAATTTGAGAAGTTAAGGATCGAGTTCACAGATCAAAGTGCTGAGCTGGAGATATCTAACTTGGTGCTGGAACCAACCCTCGTGGAAAGAATAAGAAGCACAGAGGTACGACGAGTGATACAAAGGATAAAAAGGGAAACCCAAGCGGGAAATACCTTGACTTTGCCGTGGATGAGGAAGACGTGATCCGGATGAACGGAAGGCTGTGCGTACCAGAGGATGAGGAGTTGAAGAAGGAGATAATGGGTGAAGCACATAACTCCGGGTATACCATGCATCCGGGAGGCACCAAAATGTACCAAGATTTGAAAGTTGCTATTGGTGGAATGGGATGAAGCGAGATGTGGCAGATTATGTAATGAAGTGCGCAGTATGCCAACAGTGAAGGTAGAGCACCAGAGACCGGGCGGAATGCTAAAGCCCTTACCTATTCCTGAATGGAAGTGGGATCAAATATCCATGGATTTTGTTTGTGGCTTTCCCAAGACTCCATCGGGTTGTGATGCAATTGGGTAATAGTGGATCGGTTGACTAAGTCGGCGCATTTCCTACCCATAAATATGACCTATTCAATGGAAAGGTTAGCCAAGATCTAATCAGAGAGATCGTAAGATTACATGGCATACCTGCGGGGATCATCTCAGATAGAGACCCGAGATTTGTGTCCAAGTTTTGGACAAGCTTGCAGAAGAGCTTGGGTACTAAATTGCATTTCAGTACGGCTTACCATCCCCAGACCGACGGACAGTCTGAGCGGACGATCCAAACCCTAGAAGATATGTTAAGGGCATGTGCCCTGGAATTCAAAGGGGTTGGGATATCATGTTCACCTAATTGAGTTCGCCTATAATAACAGCTATCACTCCACTATCCAGATGCCCCCGTATGAAGCTCTGTATGGACGGCGTTGTAGGTCCCCTTTGTTTTGGGATGAGGTGGAAAAGGTAGCAGTTGGGCCGGAATTGGTACAGGAAGCCGCGGATAAGGTGAGGTTGATTCAGCGAAAGATGAAGGAAGCCCAGGATCGACAAAAGAGCTGGGCGGACTTGAAAAGGCGGGAGCTGAATTTAAAGTGGGTGATCATGTGTACCTGAAGATAAACCCGATAAAAGTATCAAGAGGATGCGTACACAAGGGAAATTAAGCCCGAGATACATTGGACCTTTTGAGATTTAGAAAGAGTCGGAGACCTGGCGTATCGGCTAGCCCTACCACCTAATTGTCCGGGATTCACAATGTGTTCATGTGTCAGTCTTGAGGAGATATGTGGCCGACCCAGAGAGGATTCTGGAATTGGAGCCAATCCAGTTGAAGGAAAACCTGACTATGAAGAACACCCAGTAAAGATATTGGATAAGAAAACTCAAAGGCTACGGAACAAAGACATTCACTACGTGAAAGTATTATGGAGGAATCATGCCTTTGAAGAAGCAACCTGGGAAGCGGAGGATGAAATCCGGAGAAGTACCCGAGATATTTGAAGGACAAGGTACGTCAGTTCCGTTTTGAGGACAAAACTTTATTTAAGGTGGGGAGGTTGTAAACCCCGGAAATCTCAGTAGCTAGAAAACCCTAGGAGTTGGAGACAAAACCCTAATCCGATCAGATTAAGTTTAGTGAATGAGCCTAGGAACCCAAATCCGGCTTTCCATCGGTTTCATAGTAAAATAAATATTTTGGAGTAAATGAATTTGAATTGTTGTCCAAAGTACATTTCAAACCTTTGAAAGTTTTAAATTCGGAAATTTTTCAATTCCGGGCCTTCCCGAGCCCAAATACGGAAAAGCGTGCCCCGGGCCACGGATTCAGAAAAATATTCCGGAATATTCATTAGAACCGTAATTTTATAAGGATTCCAAAAATATCAATTTCATAATTTTCCGAGCTATAAAGATTACAGTTATAGCTTTTCCCGTGTTTTCGGAACAACCGGTAAAGTAGATGTCTTGTCTACTATTCACAAGTACAACCTACACTACACACTACCCATACCCTATTCTTACATCCTTACAACTACTCATTCCAATTTTCTTTTCCAAGAAATTTTGTCTTTTAAATAATTATTACATTTATTACATTTATTTCATTTTCATTTACTAAATTACAAAAAAATCAAATTTTAAACACACACACACACTCCATGCATGAATGGCCGGCGCCCCCTTCCTCTAATTTCCCTCTTCCATTAATCATTTTACTCCATTTTATTCAACTAAACCCTAATACATTTGATATATACTTATTTTTCTCTCTCTCTCTTCATTTTCTCTTTTCAAAATTGGAAAAAAGGATCAAACCCTCTCTTCTCTCCTCTCATTGCCGAGCACTCCTCTCCCCCATTCCCTCTCACACTTCAACTTGTTTCCTTCTTCTTTCCTTCATCAAGACTCCTTTGGTATGTATATTTAGGCTTTGTTCATCCAAAATCTTGCTATGGCAAGATGATTCTTGTGTGTTTTCCCATCTAAATCCCAATGAGCATGAGCAAGGGGCATGAAAACACTACTACAAGAATCTCAAGCCATCTCAAGAAGTGGATCTAGCCTTTAAATGAGTTTTGTTTGAAATATCAACTTGTTCATGCATGTAAAGTAGTGATCTTGCATATATATTGTTGTTCATGCCATGAGATCCATGATTTATGCATCATACTTAGTAGATCTAAAGTTTAGACACCCACATTGTCATTTACATGTATGATCATAGAGATATTTTTACTTCCATGCATTGATGATCATAAAGATGTAGTCTTGAATATGTATGGAGATGTGAGGTAGTGGATAATCATATGTAGAAGGCAAGACCATTGAAAAAGGAAGGACTTTGTTGAAAATGAAAAGTTGGAAATTCGGATGAAATGGAAACCCTATCCTAAAGACCTCCAAAATCAATTTTAAACTTATATTTCATAAGAAAAATGAAGGGTATGTGTAATAGATATGTTGAAGGAATTATTTTCATAAGTTTAGATGAGTTTAGGCATGATAAAAATAAGGAAAACAAGAGGTGAAGTTAGGATGAAAAATGTTGACTTTAAATGTGTAGTCAAATTCGTAACTTTGTGTAATGCCTATATAAACACTTAGTATTTAAGTCTAAAATGGATTTTATAAGCTAAATGAAGTCCTTAGATAATGTATACATTGAAGCCCCAATTTTTAATACATTAGACTAGATTTCCCTTAAGAAAAATGTAAGAAAAGAAAATTTGGAAAATTCGGATTTTTATAACTAGCTTATTTGAAAACATGTTTACCAAATGAAAAATGTGAATTTTTGTGCATGAATGGAGGCCATGACTATTATAGACTTTGAGAACCTAATTTTAGTTAAATAATAAGTAGATTACAAGATTAAAAACCAAAGAAACCCTAAGGAGTATAATGTGGGAGAATAACTTCTTAGAATTAGCCTTTATGAAACTTTCCCCAACACTTAGGAGTTCCTAAAAGTTTATTACTACAAAAATCATCATGACCATGCACAATTTGAGTTCATTACATGGCATACACATTAGTAGTTCATTCCTAAAATCGTTCATGCATAAATCATAACTAGGAACATTTCTTATCAAAAGCAAAGCACAATTTCAAAGTTGGATCAATTGCGGGACAGAACTGATCCACTGTTCCGTGACCCTATGATTTTCAAAACTTGGATTTAATACTTGAATTAGATAGATCTTTCGAAGTAGATGAAGATCGATATAAAGTTTGCGAAATTCCGAGTTAAAATGACCAAGTTATGGCCGTTTTAGTCGGAACTTCCAAATATAGCGAGAAATCCGAATTCAACTAGTCTAGATGTATAGTTTGATTTAATTACATGGTAAGAATCTCATAGGGATTATTCTGATTGGTAGGTGATTCCGAGCAGGAGACTCTCTACACCCGAATTATTACTATTAAGAGTTGTGGTGACCCATGGCCGAGTGAGTTTACTTCCACTCTAATTAATGCTTGTGAATGTATATAGTGGTACTAGTGATATAGGCAAAGATAAATGACTGTACAAGCATGATGGGGTATGTGGGAATTATTTATGTTATTGATTGTTGATATGTGAATGGAACTTAAGGTATATCGAAACCGTGTGTTAAGATATTGACTGTATTATAGTATCTTATAATGAATGTCTGCAAATACTTGTTGGTCACCTAAAAGAAATGAAATTAAAAAACTATCCGACTCCGACTATAAACTGAGTTCATTCATGTCAATGGGGTTGGAGCATTTGCATTGGTTGGTTTTTCGTGACCCATAAAACGAATGTGAGGTTAATCGTGATCCATAAAACGAATGTGAGGTTAATCGTGATCCATAAAACGAGCTTTTAAATCAGTTGACCGTGAGCTTAAACGGCGTCGTACCGCAGGATTCGTTAATCTGCTAACCGGGATGGGGGCGCAAGTCCATCCACATATGATTTCGGTTGGTCATATGTTTGTTGATCACAATTGTATGGTGCATACACTTGCTTGAATAATCACTTGCTTGAATGATTGTATCTAATTGTGTTATGGAAGTATTACTCACTAAGCTAGTTAGCTTACGCCCCTATAGTGTATATCTTTTGCAGCACGACTTTATTTGGCTTAGGCCAAGGCAGGCCACAGCGCAGTACCGGAGATAGAAGTTTCCCGTAGAAGTTTAATTCATTCCCTTTTTGTGTAGACTTCCATTGGAAACTAAGGACTCTGGATGACTGTAATAGACTGTTATTCTCTTGCGGGGGAATGCCCCTTAGATTTTGTAAACCTTAAAATGTATGCGTTTTGATTTATTATCTATGGCTAATGAATGCCTTGTTAAACTGTTTAACTCCATTTGTTGAGTATTCTATTGTCGTAAAGGAACGCTTTACATCTACTTAAGACTTCGAATGCCCCGGGTAGGGAACTCGAGAGTCTTACGTAGTATGTGGCGGGCTGTTACGTTTAGGATACCCTACGGGGCGTGACACGTTTAACACATGGAGAAAACACATCGGAGTGATACATTTTATATTGATACAACTAGAGTAACAATGTAAATGAAATACAATTCACAAAACCTAGCTAATATCTTCAAGTATTCTTACTTCTTGCCGAAATTCGGAAGTTATACGCGGCTCCAACCATCTTGGTCCCCACTTAGCATTCTTGAGATAACCTGTTCATTCAAACATCTATTAGGGTATAAGCTACACTAGCTTAGTGAGAGTTCCTTAATTCCATACCATAACAATCAACTTATAAATCATCCATATGCTATGCATGAACAAACACATGAGCAAACAATTATATATAGGTATCCGGAACCCATACACATAACGGATTTACACCCTCCATATCTTGGGTTAGGGATGGTATTGAAAGTTTACACGACCGCTGCTAGTCCTCGAAGACCCCCAGGCTTATAGTACTTGACTTGGCTAGGCTCATACATGGAATGCATCACCGGTATGCCTTAGTTCCTTATGAATGAGCTCTGATACCGGGTCTCATTATCCAAACGAGTCCTTAGACCATACTGATCGACTTGCATAGGAGTAGCATACTACCAAATGCAACATGTCCGATGCAATGCATGACCAATTTAATTTTTGCTTAGGTTAAATTATTCATACATTCTTTAGAGTGACCAACTAATATCATACACATAAACAGAAATAATATGAACAGTACAGTTATCCAATCAAATCATGGTTTCGATATACTTTAGTATTCTTTGGCATACATACATCAAAATATCATTGATTATCCAATCTCCATTCATATCGACTTTTATCTTGTTCCTATAATTCTAATGTAACTAGCTACAAGCACAAACAAGGTAACAAAATAAGAAGAAAACTCACTCGGCCATTAGATTACCGGTCTCTTAGTAAAAGTAATCCGATGGTAGGGAATCATCGATTTCAGGGTCATTTAAAAAGGAAGAAATACTCCAATAAGTATTTCAACTCAAACTAATCCACTCTATCTCATACAAACTATCAAATTCGTAATTCTCGTCCTAAGCGGAAATTCCAACTTAAAACGGTCATAACTTGGTCATTTTAACTCGGAATTTAGCAAATTATATATCGATTTCTATCTACTTCGAAAGATATATCTAAATATAATACCATATTTAAGTTTTGAAAACTTTGAAGCTTCGAAAGACCTGATCAATTCAGATCAGTAGCAAAAACAATTTTAGAAAATTGATTTTGTGAAAGTTCATGAAGTTTCTACTATCCAAAGCAAGTATACATGCAATATGAACAAGTTATTATCATAAATGATATGTCATGAGATATATATACATGTTCTTGATAATATTGAATAAAAGTAATTTTTAAGAAACTTTTTCCTTGTAAGATTTTATGAAAAATCAACTTAGAAAGGTTAGTCTTGTATTCTTGACAATTCTCACTTGTTTTTAAAAAAATTTCTTCATAAAATTTATTTATTCTTGTTAAAATTAAGCCTTCATTGTATATTCCTTAAGGCCTATGTTTTTCAATAAAAATTTTCATTTTACACTTTGTAAACATGTTTTTAAATATGGTTCATCCCAAAATCCGAATTTTGTAAAAAAATTGTTTTTGTGATGATTCCTTTAAGTAAAAATCATTTGATACTTAGAAAATTAAGGCTCAACCATACCTAGCCACTAAGGACTTCATTTCTATAATAAAACTTTCATTTTGAGTTTGAAAAATAGGGGTTTTCATACCATTACTCAATTATTACGAATTTCTTAAAATGACAACAATTCAAATTTTCCTACATTATTTATACTCCTTGTTCTACATATTTTTCTTAGCAAATTCCATCTTAACTTATAAAAATCTTTACTTGAAGATATCTATGGCCTATACTCTTCATTTTTCATATAAAACACAAGTTTTAGAGTTAATAAAAAGGGTTTTTTAAGGTATGGTCTTAAAACCATCCAAATTTCACAAAGTTAGGATAAAACTCAAATTTTATATTTTGTAATCTTTTCTTATTTTGAGAATCTCTACTAGTAGATCTACCATTTACTTATCAAAAACATCTCCTATTGATACCTATTCCATAAGCATTTCATTTTCCAAACAAATCCTTCGTTTTGGTGTTGAAAAATGGTCTTGGTTGAGATCCAAATTTACAAAATTTGTTATTGGACATATCTTTTGATAAAATCCATCTAAGCTTATGAAAATTCATCCCTTACATATCCTATCTTAAGAGCCTTCCATATCTTGAACAAAAACTTCATTTTTTAGGTAGAAAACATATTTTTAAGTTAGGTCTTTGTCTAGATCCGAAAATAGAATTTTGTTTTGAAAAATAATCTTTGAAAATCATCTTTGAACCATATAAAATGAAGTCTTGATGATATATATATATATATATATATATTAAGCCTTCATTATCTCAAGTAAAAATTTCATTTTGACACTTGGAAAGTAGTTTTTAAAAATGGGTCTTACCTATATACGAATTTCACCATTTTTATTTGAGTTCAAAACTAAGATCTACACTTTCTATGAACATAAATGTAAAAGAAATCCATGGTAGTAAAATATAAACTTATAGATCTAAACATAAACATGATCAAAGTTACATAAAAGTTAGATATACAAAATATAACTACTTTTAGCAAGAAAATAATAATAATACAAGATAATAATCATGGAAAAGGAGTGTTTCATTTTAGCATCAACATCCTTAGCTTTTAAGCTTATGGAAGGTCATTTGATGCATGAAACTCTCACTATATTTTACCTACATCAACTATGGAAGCTTTGGACAAGAGTTTTATGAAAGGATCTTGAAGAAATTATCACACCTCACCCCTGCAGGCGACGACGATGTGATGCCAGGGCAGGCACACCCACCACTGGCCCCCTAGTGGTAATTGCCGACACCACCATTGCATCATGGTGACCCCAACCAACGCATGCCTAAAGGGTACCACGGGCACTATAGGTATTGTCACTCTTAGGCAGAGTTGAATCCAGTCTGCAGACTCTAGGATTCGAACCCCAGACCTAAGGCTTTTGCCTGCCCCAAAGGCAGCACCTTTCACCAGTTGATCTGCAGCTCAAATGGTGAGAGGTGCTGCCTTTGGGGAAAGCAAAAGCCTCAGGTCATGGGTTCGAATCCTAGAGGCTGCAGACTGGGTTCAACTCTGCCTGAGGGTAACAATACCTATAGTGCCCATGATACCCTGAGGGGCATGCGTTGGTTGGGGTCACCATGATGCAATGGTGGTGTCGGCCATTTCACTAGGGAGCCTTTGGCGGTTATCTACCCTGGCAGCGATGGCAACGCAATGCCAGGGCAGGCAAACCCACCACTGGCCCCTAGTGGTAATGGCCGACATCCACCCTCAGGTGAGACCCCAACCAACGCATGCCCTGCAGGGTACCACGGGCACTATAGGTATTGTTACCCTCAGGATGGATTGACCCTAGTTTGTAGCCTCTAGGGATCGAACCCACGACCTGAGGCTTTTGCCTACCCCAAAGGCAGCACCTCTTACCAATTGAGATGCAGCTCAACTGGTAAGAGGTGCTGCCTTTGGGGCAGGCAAAAGCCTCTGTCACGCCCCGAAGGGTATCCTAAACGTGGCAGTCGCCGTACACAATATTAAAGCCTAAGAATGACCACCTCAGTCACGCGAAGGCTTCCATACTATGTACAAGGCGTCTAACACATAAAGGAGACAAATCGGAATGATACATTTTATGTTGATACAATTGAGTAACAATGTAAAGGAAATACAATCCACTATACTCCAAATACAAAACACTATACTTCAAAATACAGTTCATCAAACTTCAATTACATTCATCCCAAGACTTCACTACATAAAACTATTACAAGGCAAATCGTAAAGCTTAGCCAAAACTTCAAGCATTCTTATATCTTTTGGGAATCCCGAAGTCATTCTCGACTTCAACCATCTCGGTCCCCACTTAGCTTCTTGGAATAACCTGCTCATTTAAACAACTATTGGGGTATAAGCTACACTAGCTTAGTGAGAATTCCCTTAATTCCGTACCATAACAAACAAGTTATTAATCAATCATATGCTATGCATGAACAAACACGTGAGCAAGCAATTATGCATGGGTAACCGGAACCCACACACAGAACGGATTTACGCCCTCCGTATCTTGGGTTAGGAATGGTATTGAGTCTACACGACCGCTCTAGTCCCCAAGCCCTCGGCTCTTAGCACTCGACTCGGCTAGGCTCATCCAAGGATGCATCCACATGCGCCTTAGTACCCTAGAATGAGCTCTGGCACCGGGCTCGTTATTCAAACGAGGCAATCAACGGACCATACCGATCGACCTGCGTAGGAGTAGCACGCTACCAAATGCAATATGTCCGATGCGATGCATGATCAATTTACTTTTTGCTTAGGTCAAAATATTTATACATTCTTTAGAGTGACCAGGCAATATCATACACATAAATAATATGAACCATGCAGTTATCCAATCAAATCGTGGTTTCGATATGCTTTAGTATTCCTTGGCATACATTCATCACAGTCTCATCATATCCCATCCCCATTCATATCGATTTTTATCTTGTTCCTAAAATTCTAATGCGACTAATTACAAGCACAATCAAGGTAACAAAACAAGGAGAAAACTCACTCGGCCATTGGATCACCGGTCTTCTAGTAATAATAATCCGGTGGTAGGGAATCGTCGAACTCGGGATAACCTAAAAAGGAAGAAATACTCTAATAAGTATTTCAACTCAAACTAATCCAACGACTTCATACGAACTTATCAAATTCGTAATTCGCGTCCTAAGCGGGAATTCCAACTTAAAACGGCCATAACTTGGTCATTTTAACTCGGAATCTCGCAAATTTTATATCGATTTCTATCTACTTCGGAAGAGCTTTCTAAATATGAAGTTTAAATCAAGTTTTGAAAATATCTAAGCCTCGGAAATGAGGGATCAGATCTGTACAGCGGTAACATAGATTCCGAAAATGCGGTTTTCATGAATGCACTTGAGATTCCTAAGTGTAAAATGAAACTAAATGCAATGGTAATGATTTTCCCTATCATGAATGTCATGATATGAACTCTAATGAGCCTAAGTTCTTATACTTTTTTAAAGAATTTACATAAACTTTTCTTAGAAAACCATTTTATAATGTTTAACAAGTGAGTTTACTACACTTAGTCACACCTACATATTACAAGGATTTTCTTTTAGGAAAACTCTATTTTGCTTAAAGAATTTTGACCCTCATATTAGTTATATCCTAAGGCCTTTATTTCTTAATAAAATCTTCATTTATAAACTTTTAAGTGGGTCCTTTACTAGGGGGTTTCCAAAAATCCGAATTTAGTAAAGTCCATTTTCAAGTTGATTTCTTTAGGAAAAATGTATTTATACTTAAAACTTTAAGTGTTTATTATACCTATATCCTAAGGATTTATTTAAGAAAATACCATTTTTGAAGTTGGAAAAATAGTGTTTTCTAGCCATCTATCCATTATTACGAATTTGGTTGTTAAGACTTTTAACTCTAAATTTCTTTTAGACTTCATCTCTTGTTTTCAACTATTTTCCTTAGTAAAACACATTTAGATCCATGAAAAATATTGCTAAACATTATCTATTACCTATAGGCTCATTTCTCTTGTAAAATATGTTTAGAAGTTGATAAAAGTGTTTTTAACCTAGGTTTCAAAGTCATCCGAATTTACACAAGTTCATTTCTTGAAAAGTGTTTTCCTTTTTGACTTTATTAACTTATCTACCATAGATCTATATACTAGGAAGGTTATTTACTAAGGACAAAACATTAAAGACTATGAATGCACATAAACTCAAAATGAAGATGAGATCTTAAATGTCTACATGAATATGAGTAGTAAAATGATAGATCTACTTATGAAATGCTTAAATAGTTTTGAAAACATAAAAACTACATTTTTATAAAAGATCTTTTGTTCAAAACACTTTTTGAAAAACTCATAAAGCTTATGCCTTGAAAGCTCCTTTAAATACAAGATCTACTAGTGATGGTTTGGTATTCTTGTTTGATATTTCCTTGTCCCTATCAAGAGATCATGGGGACATTTAGTTGGAAATATCCAAGAATAACTTAGCCATAACAAGATCTATGAGTGGAAGGAGTGAAGGCTTACTTACTTGAAGTGAATAGAAGATGTAAAGAGAGAAATGGAAGTTGTATGTGTGTGTGTGTGTGTGTGTGGGGGGGGGGGGGGGGGGGGGGGGGGGGGGGGGCCATAGAACTTCGGCCAAGAGGAAAAAAAGAGAGAGATTTTGAGAGCTTTCTTACTTTGTGAAGTTGAGAAATGAAAGAATGAAGATACAGAGAGAAAAAGTAGTATATATATGGAATGGGATTAGGTTAAATGGAGTTAGATTAGATGAGAAAAAAAAATCGAAAAAAAAAAAGGACATGGGGAGGGGGACTATTCACGCCATATTGAGCTTGTGGAGGAAGGGAGAAGTTTGAAATTTTTACTTTATTTGATTGATTTAACCTTGATGTAATTGTCATATCTTGTTTAGAAGGTGAAGGGACAAAAAGTAAAGTGAAAAGAGATTGATTTGAGTGATGGTAAGAGTTGAATTGTAGAGTGTGCTAATAGGTAGACTAGATAGTATAGGTGGTACTTTTTGAATAGTAGTGAATAGTTGACAAGACAATTTAATTTCCGGTAGTAAGGAAATACGAATAAAAAAGCTATAACTGTATTTTTCGTAAACCGAAAAATTATGAAAAATATATTTTTGAAATCCTTATTTTATTTCGATTCAAATGAGTATTCATAAAGAAATTTTTGAAATTCTAGTTCCGGGGCACGCTTTTCTATAATGGGTCTCGGGATGACCCGAAGTTGAAATTTTCTCAAAATCTGATCTTTTCTTGGTTTGAAATATAATTGAGAACTATATTCAAAATTAATTTTGCTTATAAAACTTTTTATTTGGAAACCGTGGAAAAGCCGGAATTTGGGTTTCTAAGTCTTTCTCACAAAGCTTGAACTAAACGGTTTAGGGTTTCATTTTCTGGTTTTCGAAGTTTACTTGATTACTAGGAAATCCGGGTATTCATTATAAAAATAATAAAATTGTGTAATGAAATGAAATGAATAGTGCAAAAGAATAATCAATTACCGGTAGAAATGAAAATACGGTAAAAAGGTTATAATTGTAACTTTTATAACCGAAAAATTATATAACTGATATATTCGGAAATCTTATGAAATTACGAGTCTAACGGTACTATTGGTATATTTTGATATCTCGAGCCCCGGGATACGCTTTTCGAAGTTTGTATCCGAACGGGTTCAAAATAGGTCAAAAATTTACCAATCTTATGTTTTTAAATAAACTTATATTACTACGAGCTATTCTACTTATTTAAACTACACCTTGGCCTCTCGGGTTAAGGGTGCTAAATTGCCGGACTTAAGCTATTGTATTTCGGTTAGGGTTTCCGGATGATTTTCCGGTTTAGACCTTTGCCAATTTGGAAACTGAGATTTTCTGTTTATATAACGTATTTAGTTTGAGAAATTTATTTCAAATTTTATTTTTATATGCATTAATATCTCTTACTGCTTCGGAAATCTTGAATTGAATCATTATATCCGGAGTTATATCGGTAATGGTTACCGGATATGATTTTCTTGAGTTTGTGTCAAATATCGATTTTTGGGAATGATTTTGGGGAAATCCCGGTCTCCCATTGGTACTTGTGGCTCTTCTCTCACAATTGGTGGATGATATTGCTGCATAAATTGTTATTGTTGTTGATACATCATTTGTTGGTACTGCTGAACTATAGCAAACATATCCCGAAACATAGTGAGCACATTATTCGGATCCCCCATAGGCATCTGAGGCATAGCTGGATATGCTGGCATTTGAGGAGGCTGTGGATTCGGTGTAGTAGAAGCCGAAGCCGGTGATGGAGTCGAAGTAGAAGCTGGAATACTAGCTGATGCAGAAGCTGAAATAGTAGACTGAGAAGGAGGTGGCATACTTTCTCTTTTCGAAGATTGTCGGGTTACTCTTCGTGACCTATCCATCTTTTAAACAAACATGCAACATGTATGACATACAATAATTTTACAGGTTAAATCAATATCAAAACAATTAATAAACCAATTAGACAATTAAACATAAAACTTAATATAAACAAGTCCTATATATGTCTAACTAACTCACCGCATCTAAGGTCAAGTCACCACTATTTAATCAAACAACTTCATAAACAAGCTCTGATACCATCTGTAAAGACCCGATCCTCTAAATCCCAATATTAGAGTACCGAATCCCCAACCACATATAACGTTTTCATTATATGTAAGGTTGTCCTAAAACTAACAGTTTATGAAAATTGTTTGATCAAATCACTATACTTTGTAAAGAACTTTTTAAATAAAACAAGATTGCTAACAAAAGCAATCTATACATATATTTACATCAAATAAACATTCAGTGTCAATACATGACACTACAAAAATTTACATGTTTTCTCAAAACATGAATCCTAAGGATCTTAGGTCATTACAAAAGGAATTTGGCTTAACTATTAAGCCTCTATACATAACTTCTCATAGCAAAAAGTCTTCCAAAAGTCCAGGGTGATCGAATCCTATTCGTCCCACTCATCCAAAATCTTTCGAAATCAGACCCATAGCCCAAGTCATCGTAATACTCGTCTCCAATACCTGCAAAGCAGCAAAAGTGAGCCAGAGGCCCAGTACACAATAACCAATGCAAAACAAGTCATCCAATTGATGTAATGCACCATAGAACAAGTGGTTATCTTTATTACATTTTGATTCACAAATCAACAAGAGGGTATTCAAACCCCGGTCACACTTCGGAATCCAGGGATCCTGAGTAACAGCAGCTGCTCAGGGGTTGATATAAGCAGTCCGAATACTTATATCTCCTATATCTATTTCATGAAGATAATAGCTTCATCTAGGGTTTAAAAGCCGTTGCCCGACTCTACTTAAACTTAGTCCATAACATGAACCTAGTTCACAAGTTCCCATAAACTTTGAACTAAATCATGGTATTTCCCCTGAGTTTAAGCAAACGTTACACAGATACAATTCCCCCTATCGGCTACCCACTTAACCAAAAGAATCGCTATTGCATCATAGCGTACCATTGCATCATGGTAAAGTCATTGCATCATGACTTGGTTAAGCGCCTAGCTAACATGTCATTGCATCATGACAGGTTTGCTGCTCCTCGGACCAGATTAAACAGCGTAATAGACATCCAATTCATTCAAATGTTATGTCAAATCAATTTAGGTCAAATTAGAGATGTCTGGTCCTAGCAAACATCAGACAAGTTATTGCGTACCTGAACCCGTTAGTATAGAACTAGGATCTCTCGGTGATGAACTAACCGAAGAATCCTTAACTGTAATGGAAATATCACAATAATCAAAAATTAACAAGTATGGATTTCATTATCACAATTATACACATATTAAATCCATATCACAATTAATCAAGGAAATCCAAATAATGAATACAAGGTCACAAATAAGCATTTAAACATCCTATTATATCTTAAATCTCTTAATAAAAACTCAATTGCTCAAATAACAAACTTCGGAAAATTTTGGAAAAAGTTTTTGAATTTCAAAAGCACAGGGGATAGGCCGGCAGCCAAAGCCGGCGCTTTGGGCCGGTGCTCAATGTTCTGAAAATCACACTGCCAGCGCTGGCAGTGTACAAGGGTACGCCGTCAGCCTTTGTATCCTACGCCGGCGGCCTTGAGCCGGCGTAGAATCCAAAACCAAAATTTTCAAAAACGTCCAGAGAGGTCTAAGCCGTCCGCTTACCCAGATACGCGGCAGCTTTGACCTTACGCCGGCGGCCTTAATTCCCAGCGGCCGGCGTACAACATGAACGAAGAAGCCGGCTGACTTTCAGTGAAAGCCGGCGGCTTTCATCCAGCCTTAAAAATTCTGAATCCAACGCTGCCTCTAAGCCGCGGCGTTGAATTCCCAGGTGCCGGCGTACGTTCTAAAAACAGGCTTAAACGAAAATTCAAATCCCCTGTTTTCCACTTTGTAAAATTCTATGTCAAAACACTTCAAATTCTTTCTCAACTACACTTCCAACTTCATATCACTCATCTCTATACTACTCAATTCTAGCAACTCCAAGCATGAATTCAACACAATTAAACATTTCAAACTCCACTACAATCCATTCTAAATTTCTCTACACAAATCCTCTTCACTTACTCCCCACACTTCATAAACATACAACAATGCATGCACAACCTCACACACATATAACACTTTCTCAACTCATCCCAAGCATGAACAAACCATTTGATCAACATTAAACTCAATTCATCCAATAACCCTACAACTACTTCAAGAAAGAAAACAAATCAAAACAACAATCATAACTAAATCAATTCAAATACATATATATATATATATACCTTGTCTTGAGAATAACTTTGATTTTCAAACTTGATATAAACCTTGTCTTAAGCTTGGAAATGGAGATGGAAATGGAGGAAGAAGAAGAAGAAGAGAAAAGAAGAAGAAGAAAAGGAAAATTCGGATAAAATTTGAGCTGCCCAAAAAGTAGTCAAATTAGCTTAATTTTGACTTTAACACATTCCAAATTTACCCCTTAATGCATATATTAACTTAGGTTGCATTTAGCTTTAATTTGAGTCTCATTTGGCTTATATTTGGGGCATAAATGCTAACTTAATTACCAAGAACTCTACAATTAATCTTTAACAAAATTGAAGTTGATTTATAAATCTAACTTAACTTAACCTTTTAATGTATAAAAGACAACATTAATAATTTCATTACTCACACATTAATGCATATAAAACAACAATATTAATGTCAACATATACATATACAAAATCATATATCTTAGACTACTAACAACATAACCATGCTCATTCAATTCAACAATTCAAAATAAATAAATAAACACATGAGATTTAAATAAAATTGAAATCTAGGTCATTTCAGGTGGGTTTACTTGCCTTGGCATCGCATTGTCGTCGCCTGAGAGGGCGAGGTGTGACAGAAATATGTGTGGGAGCTCAAATATAAAATAGGGGCAATAAGTGTTCTTACAAGAACAAGAACAAAAGAAGAGAGAAAGAGAGGAAAAATAGAGAGGAAAAGTGTAAGGATGATAAATGTTGATGTGTGAATGAGAGAAAGGTTAGAAGGAGTTTTAAAACACTTTAATGAAGTAAAAAAAAAAAAAAATAATGGGCAACCAATAAAGTTACTATAGCAGGCGTGAAATATAGAGGAGAGAGGGAGAGGAATTTAATTAGCTTTTGACTTGGAATTGCAATGTAATTAATGATATGTATAGCTTCTTGAAGAATGATTGAAAGAGGGTTATTTAATTAATTTTTGGAGTAATTCAAAGGACAAGGCAGCCAAAAAGAAGTAAAAAAATCTGCCATGAAGTGAGGAGTAAAGTGTAGAAATATTAAGTGAAAAAGAAGTGATATGTAAAAAGTGTACTTAAAGGTATGGGTTTGTAAGAGTACTTTCTTCATAAATAAAATAAAATAACAAAAATAGAAAATGCATTCCAATATTTGTAGCAGATTTTTCATAATTAAATATATAATTTTTTATTTTTTTAGTGAATTATCAATAAGTTACCAATATGATCAAATACGCGAATATAAGCTATAAATGATATTTTTATAACCTGAAAAATTATAAAAAATTATTTTAGAAAATAAAATATTTTTCAAATATTTTCCAATTATTAAATTAATTTTATTTTATTTTTAGTATCGGGTCTTAAACAGAAATGATCTGGTAAAAACCCGAAATTTACTAAATTTTAGAAAAACAAATTTTCTATGATATATAAAATATTCATCTAAAAATATAAGGGTTTACAAGAATAGTAAAATTGTCTAATGAATAGTAGTAATAGTGCAAAAGACTAGTTAATTACTGGTAGTAATGAAATACGAATATAATCACAAATCAAATATTTTTAGTTATCGAAAAATTATAAAACTGATATTTTGGAAATCCTTATGAAAATACGAGTCTAACTGTATTAATGGTATATTTTTTATATCTTAAGCCCCGGGACATGCTTTCAAAGTCTATATCCGAACGGGTTCGAAATAGGTAAAAAAATTTACAATCTGATATTTTTAAGCGATCTTATATTGCTACAAGCTATTCTTCACACTTAGACCACACCTCAGTCCAGGGCTAGAGTATAAGATTGCGGACTAAACTACTATATTCCACTTAGGGTTTCCGGGTGATTTTCCGGTTTAAATCTTTGCCATTTGGAAATGAGGGTGTATGTTTATACACATTTAGTTTGAGAAATTTATTTTAAATTTATTTTTGTAAGTATTTAATATCTCTTAATGTTTTCGGAATTCTTGATTTGGGTTTTATTTCGAAGGTTAATCTTTATTTACTTTTTAATTTGTTTTTGGGTTCTATTTACCCGATTTTACAAGTCAAGTTAAGAACGGAATTTGTCGTATGTAGTGGTTTTGAATTTGAAGACTGTTGAGTTCTTATTTTATTTTTAAGGATTTTCATTTTCTCAAGATTAAGAAATTTCTGGATTGGTTTGTGATTTAAGGCTAGTAAGTTTGGTTTTAATTTGGAGTCATTGTTGGAGTTTATTTTCGATGTTTATTTTGGAATTATTTACTGAAATTTTCGGAGCTTACACATATATCATCCGGCATGGTGATGGTTAGCCTATAGTATTCCTGTTAAAACTCCTCCTTACCTAAGTCCCTTTGTACATACCTAGCACCTCTTAAGCACCATAATATCATTGTCCTTGCTTGCTTACCAAAGCGGCTCATCATGCTTCCATTGCTATGGCCCCCAGGTCTTTGGGGTCTACCTAAGCAGTAGATCATTAGGAAGGTCATATGTGACATCCTTCTCTATTCCTAACTAATTCACCCACTTCGGCTAAGTTTAAGTAAGCTGGCCCAATTGGTTGTTGGTCTCTTTGTCTTGTTGATCCCTAAGCAATGTAGTGAATGATTTTTATATAATCAAATAAGAATATCAGTTCATCATTCTAATATGGATGTAGAAGATACAAGATTAACATTCAAGGTGAAAATTCATCAGTAGACTACTCAAGGTATACCTCAATAGGTTGATCGTAGAAATTTGAGCTACATCTTACACATTATAAATATAAACAATGTTAGTGATTTCATTACCTTGATTTCATTACAAACAAACTATGTGATAAAGAAAAACAATGAAAATAAGTGCATAGTCTATTCATCTGAGTTATCATCCTCCATGCCACTACAACCCCTTTCAACGTCTATTGCATTGGCTCCTCAGCTGGAGGTAGCTCATTCGATTCACCATGTTTTATGGATTTAGGTTGGAAGAGACCATGTGTAAATATATGATGGTTGTAGGCTTTTTGTGTAATCTTTAGTCGCTAGATTGCTTGCTTGAGTCCTTTAGGTAAAACACCCGCCCTTGGTCCACAAGAATGCATTGGTCATTATTGTACCATGTCATTGCTATGTTAATTGAGATGAGGTCTTCATTGATACTTTCCAGTTTATCCTGGTCTGTGTCAAACCACTTGAACCTGAATAAATATACCCATCTGAACCCTACATTAATTTAATTTAAATAACCTTTTGAGAATGCCATAAAAGGTTATTTGTTGTTCGCATCTACACCAATTATGTAGACATCGTCATTCTGTGATCTTATATCACTCCTTTGATTCAGTGTGGTATCAGACCGTACACATAACATAAGCATTGTAGCTATATCGATAAATATCTGGGCCCCATCGCAAGGCTTCTAGATTTTCTAACACCTGTTGTGTAAACCCCGAAAACTCCCATATATGATACAACCCTAGATTAGAAATTATGGGTTGACTAGTAACCTTAAGAATTAATTAGAAACTCTAAGTAGATAGATACTTTAAATTTGATCGGTTTAGGACTCATAGATTTCTAAAAAGAACTTTTTGTCTCAAGTGATTCCAAAAAAGATTTAGTATTTGAGTTAAAAAATCAGGTTTTGATTGAAAGGAAACTTCCAATCCTAAACCGAACCTTTGTCAAACAGGCAGAATATATAGGAAAACCTCAATATGAATATCCAGTGATTATCTTAGTATTCAACAGAGCTTTGGAATTAAACCAAGGTATAGTAATGAACCTATACTTGCATTGAAACCTAAAAATTGAGATTTTTAGATAGTAGTAAACTACTTTGATAAGATTTCATAGTGAGTATCCAAATCTAAATGTATAACTAGTATAGCTATATATTAGTAACTTTATTACTTAAATGGTTCAATAGAGTTGTAGTTGGAAAATTGTGTTCTTAGGATAAACTGTTAGGTTTAAATACCCAATAAAAACATAAATTGATATATAACTTGAAATCTAGACTTCAAATATAGAATTGAATCATACCAAAAAAATTAGGGTTTTCTAAAGCCCTTGGAGTTGAACAAAAATTGACCGAAAAGCTTTTCAAACTCAAATCGCGTAGGACAAGTTTTTCTTAAATAATTAGATAGTAGTATTAAGTTTAATTTGTACTTTTTGTTAAACTAAACACTTCATAGGATTCATTAAAGACCTTTGTATATATATTTACTTATATAAGCTAAAATATACCCTAATTAATGTATTAAACTACCGAAAACCTAACTAAATAATAGTTAACTAATATATATATATATATATATTAACTTTAGCTTGCTGGAGATGAATTTCGGGCGTTTTGGAGGGCTGAGATCTTAATATAAGTGAGCCGAATTCCTCCAATAATTTGTGTAAAAGTCAATAAAATCTTCTTCAAAGCAAATAAAAACGTGACAAATCATCCCAGCCTTAATGACAATCGGACAAAAGATCAAATGGACAACAAACAAGAGGCAACTCGTTCAGATTCGAAGCATGAACATGGCTGGGAATTTGCACTAAGTAATAAGTATATATATATGCAAACGAGCTCGGTTGGAGAAGCAAACGATTCCCAAAATTCTCAAACTTCCAGAACTCATCCTTAGCTTATTAGGACTCGAACAAAGCCTAGAATCGATTTTTAAACCATTGCATTAACCCAGTTCGAAATTTCGAACAGAAACCTAGGAAACGCGTGGGAAAACGAGCTCGAGGTAAGAGATGTTATTCCGTGAATTTTCTTTGAGTTTTAAGGATTGCTATTAACTCTTAGACATCTTAGGAAGCTAACCAAGGTAGCTGGAAGCTTCGAATTTCATCGGAACGTCACGACGAAGGTAATCTTTCCAACCTAGCCGAGCTTGATGAATCGATTTCTTGAGGAACATGTTGTTTGAATTCAGTTTTTCTTGGATATTAAGCTTCTAATGTTCTAGGAGTAGTTTAGAACCAAAATCCCGACGTTCTAACGTCGGGATTCGCTAGAATTCGCCGGGCTCATCGGGGAAGACGATGAACAGTGCTCCCCCGATGAGCAACGGGCTGGGTAACGGGCGTGTACACCCCGTGTTACCTCTCGGCCAATTTAAAAAAAAAAAAAAAAAAGAGAAAAAGAAAACGATTCTGATATATATATATGTATAATAAATATTAATATAATAATTCTGGATTTTTTTTATATTTTTCCTGATTTATTCATTTTCTGGAATAGTAATAATAATATATAATAGTAAATCCGAATTTTATTTATTTATTTATTTAAATTCAAAAACAGAAATTATTTCTAACTTTAATAAATGTAGAATGTTTTAATACTTAATTTATTATTATTAATCCAAAAAGGTGTTTTTGAAATATAAATTACTTAAGTAAATAATTTTCGGTTAATAACTTTTTAATTTAATTATTATAATTTTTTATATTAAAAGAATTTTTGTTAATTTTCGAAAATATTATTAAAATAATATGAAGGTAAGGCCAAACCACTTTAACATAAGATCATTAGTATAATTTTTTAATGTAATGAAATTTAATTACTCCCTCCTATTTATTTTCGGAAATTATTATTATATTTATTAATAATTATTATTACTATTGTCTTATTATTGATTATATTACTATTGTTATTATTATTATTGATTATTATTACTAGTGTTATTACTATTATTGATTATTATTTTGTTATTATTATTATTGTTATTATGATTGTTTTAAGTGCTATTGATAGCATAATTATTTTAATACTATTATTGATGTTAATTATTAATGTTTTACGATTTTCGAAAAAGGGAAAATAACTTCGAAAATAGTTATTATTAAGTTAATAAATTCTTTTATTAGTAAAAATGTTTTCATAACAAGACATATATATGTATAAATTATGAGTTAGTAAATATTAAGTATATACTAGGATAAGCTATACGAAAACAGATAACAATGGAAATTTAAATACTCCAAATTTGTGAGTATGAAGTATCTATAGCCTATAAGAAAATTTATTAAGTAATTTAAAAGCAAATTTATATATTTAGGCAATAAAAATGAATTAATAAAGTTATTAACTTTTCAAATACTCAATTGAACGGTTACATATCCAACCAGAGCCAACATTAGGACATCAAGTATTTGTAGAAACTCAGTAATATAGTCTAGAAATTTTTAATCTTTATATTCTCTATATATCAATAGGTGACTCGGGTGTGGGGAGGACCTAATAAATTTTTCTTTTTTATAATATCTAACTCATATAAGCATGCTCAAGTGTCTTGTTGTCCAATTTATTTTTCTTAGGTAAAACAATGTGGGTTGAAGCTTTTCGGAAATTGTTTTTGTAAATTTCTTTGAAATGAATACCTTGCTTTCTTTGTTTTCTAAAAACGTTTTATGTTGGTTTTATTTATCTCTTTTCAAGTAACTTTTGAAAATAAAATTTTCTACTTTCTAAGTTACATTAATACTATATTTGAAGTTTTCTAGGAAATATGCTATTCTTCATTTTTCTTGTGTAAATTCCTTTGTTTACTTGTTTTGCAAAAATTCCTTACTTGATATTTCTCATTCTTTTTCTCTCATTTTTCAAAAATAATCATCCATGCATGAAAATTTGTTTTCTTCATAAAAACAATGTGGAACAATTAAGGACTTTTTGTAGAAAACTAATTTCTATAATCTTATTAACTTCTTCTTGTAACTTGAAAAGAAATAACTTTTTATTTTCAAACCATAAATTTTCTTTGCCTATTTGTTTGCAAAGGTCTTTACTTAAAAATTTCCTTAGTCATCCATCTTATTTTCTTTCTTATGAAAAGAACCATTTTTGTCAACAAAATATTTTCTTTTGAAAAACAAGGTGGGATAATAAGGATCAAGTGGCTTTTAAAGTAAAAGTAGTTTATAAAATTATAGTGAGTTCTTTTTGTAACATGAAAAGGAATGAGTTTATTTTGTGTTGCTTTATAGATTTTATACTTTACATAAACTTATTTCTAAGTGACAAAATTCTTCTTTTTGTTTAAATAAAATTATGGACAACAATCTAAATGAACATGATTATGAGAATAATAATAACCAAAATAACATAAAGCATAATAATAAAGTCAAGTATTGGAGTCTTAGCTTTTTCAAGGCTCCGGGACTAAGAAGTAAACTAGTCCCATAATAAAATGAAATGAAAGAAGAAAAGCTTGTTTTGACTTGATGAGGACAAGTCTAAGACTAGAGACTAGTCTTAAAAACAACTTGGAATAAATAAAATTGCATGAAAGGTAAATAAATTGCAAGATCATGAGCTTATATGCTCTAAATATATATATAGCTATATAGATATAGTAGATAGTTATGAACATAAAAGAGACATAAATGAACATAAGAGAAACATAAATGAATATGAACATAAAGGAATTATGATTATGAACAAAAACAAAGTATGAACCTATTGTTGCTTTCTTAACCTTCATGGTTTTAGAAAACACACACTAAGCTCATACTAAGTAGATGAACATGGAAGACTTCTTGAAGAACTTTTACCTAAAGAGATGAGCTAAAGAGGACTTCTTGAAAGAACTTCTTGGAGAGAAATTCTTGAGAGATTTTGAGAGAGTAATTTTAGTGTAGAAGTGGTGTGAAAGAAGTGAAAGAGGAGGGGGGTATTTATAGGAAATTGAGGAGTGATTTTTGTGTGATTAAAATAAAGTAAAATTAAAACAAATTGAGGAAGAGGGGGGGCGCCGGCCATGTGTGGAGGGGATTTGATTTTTTTTGACTTTTTGGAAAATAAAAGATGTAATATGTAAGGTAGATGTGATATAAAGTTATGGGAAAGGTAAAAAGTTAAGATTATAGGTTATGTAGAGTGTAAGAATAGGTGTAAGAAAAAGTAGAGATAAAAGAATAGTGTAGAATAGTAATGAATAGTGTAATGTAAAGTAGATATGACAATTAAAGTACCGGTAGTAAGAAAATACGCGTATAATAGCTATATCTGTTATTTTTACTTACCGAAAAATTACGAAACTGATATTTTTGGAAAACTTATATTTTTACGAGTCTAACGGTGTATTCGGAATATTTTTACTATTCCGGGCTTCCGGACACGTTTTTCGAGAACTGTGTCCGATCGGGTTCGAAGGACACCCGAATTTCGCGAAACTGAAACTTTTATAAAACCTATGGTTATTACGAACTATTTAGCTAATTATCCAACTTCGTTTTTAGGGCCAAAGAAAACGGCAATGCCGGATTTAGTTTGGATACGGTAAACTAGGGTTTTGTTGACCTTTAGGGTTTCGTTTGACTTCCGGTTTAGGGTTTTATGCTAAACCGATTCCGAAAATTTAGGGGTTTACAACCTACCCCCTTAAAGAAAGTTTTGTCCTCAAAACTTGGAAATTCCTACTTGTGGTTCTAACCAAACTTGGTTACTTGGGTTATGCGTCATTCTTCAAAAAGATCTCTTTAATTGATTTCCTCATTTCTTATCCTCTGAACTCTTGTGGATAAATATCGGTATTGGGTATATCTTCATAAGGAAAATTCTCTTTAAAAACATTAACTTTTATCCTTATAACTTGATTCCTTAACCATTTGTTAAATGGGGAATTGTTGCACATCTCCAATATGTTTATGTAATAATCAACTTCCTTCTCGTCTTATGATTACTTCCTATCTTTAAACTCACCTGATTCTCATTTTGAGATTTTTAAGGTCCTTCTTTTCCGATTCATCTTATTTCGTCTATCTTGTGCCTTTATCATCTCATGAGATGCTCTTGATTGTTCCTCCAAGGTATTTGAATGATTTTCCTTGATCGTTTGTAGTATCAGGGGTCCAAAATTATTAGTTCCTCTTCGTTCCCATTCTTGCGTCCAGGTTTGTCATATCTCTGACTGATCTCTTTTGCTTTCATCTCTTTTCCTTTTAGAGAGCGTTATATTGACCGATTATGAAACGAACCATCTTTGTTAGTTACTCAATTTATACCATAAGCATCCTTGCCTTCTTGCTATCGTTTGTGAGAAATTCAAAATCTTGAGAAGGTTAATTCCGTTTTCATTGAATTTCATAAACCTTTTCATCCTTTGGTGTTTTTTTCTTTATCCATATTTCATTTCTTCTAATGTCCTTGAACTTCGGTATATCTGAGTTCTTCTTGGATATGTTGTTGATCCCAAATTATGACCGTACTCATGATTCTTCTTACTAACTTCCTTGTCCTTAGTTATGCTAAATCATCCTTTAGCTTCCTTTAATACATTTTCTTCCTTATCCCTTCTTTATCCTTCGTATTTTATCTAAGCTCTTTTATTATTTTATACGGTTGATCTTAATATCCTAGACGTGGTTCCTCTTTTAAACCTTGTTGTGAGCTTCAAGGTTCGGCTTTTCAACTCCCTTTTATTAATTTCCTATACTTAAGATTACTTCTTTCCTTCTTCAGGCTATATATATCCAGAAAGCATTACTAAAACTTGTGGGGTTATGAAGAATTTGAGGGTCATGCCTTCTTGATTTGATCTTTGTTGGTGATATCGTGATCTTAATCTTGAGAGAAACGTGTTTGCTCCTTAAAAGGTTTTCCTTGTTCCTTTCCGAAAATTAACACGTTGGCTTAGGGTTTTCTCCATAAGCTGGATGGGTATATTTCGTGATGGCATACTTCATTTCGTAAGGTCTCGATTTTTGTTTGTTGTTTCTCCAACTTCCTATTAGTCTATTTTCCATGTTCTCTGAGTGAAATCTGTATTCAGAATTCTTTTCAAAACTTTTATTGGAACTTATGAATGTCTCCAAAGGTCAATTTCTCTTCACTTTTTTAATTTCCTTTATCAACTTGAAAGAATGTGTCTGTTCTTTCTTATGTTAGCAAATCCTTTGCCAACTATTTTCTTTTTGTTTTGTAAGCTCTATGTTTTCCTTGTTTCTTCTTATTGGGATCTTATTTGAGAGGTATACATCTTATTCAAAAGATTACTTATTTCCATTATTCCTTAGAGTCACGGGTGACTTCATGTCCTCACGTCTTTGCTGAAAGTTCGACCAATTTTCTTGGGTTTCCTCATTCTTTCGCATTATCTTAAACTAGGTTGATCGTTTGTCATATATATAGAAAGAATGTAATACTTTGAACTTCAAGAGAGTAAAACATTCTGATTTACTAAACTTCTTATGTACACAAGAGGGGATTATCACTCCTATTTATCCACATAAAGAAAACTTTACATTCCTCTGTTACTATAAAGAAACAACATCAATAAAAGAAGGTTGGAGATTGACTGATTCCCGCATCGTTGTTATAGCCTCTAATGTACTCCAAGGCAGTCAAGTTTTCATTTTCTCTATTCACTCTTACAGGAACAATTTCTTCTGATGATCTTGACAGAATATTCCTTCCTTGTGGACAGTTGTTGGCAAAATGTCCTTTCTGATTGCAAACATAGCAAGCATCTATCCCTCTGTTTGGTCATTTTGTCATCTTATGGTTTGTATTTTCACAGAAGAAACACTTTCCAAATAGCTGGGGGCACTTCTTCGGGTAGTGTGCTCCATTGCAACTTCCAACACTTAATACCTCTTGGTATGATCCTTCTATTGTCGTTCTTGATTTTCTTTGGTAGGGGGCATGAGATGGGGTTCTACGTAAAATTCCCTTTACGATTGGGTCTTCTTCTTCTTCTATTCTTTCTCTCCTTTTCCTTGCTCCTTCTACAATCCGAGCTCTTTCCACATTTCTCGAAAATTCTTATGTCAAATTCTTCCAACTCATCCTTAAGTCTTCATCCAATCCTCCTATAAAGACTTGCTTTTCAATTCTTCACTGTACTTATAGGAGTCGTGCATATTGCAACAATCTACTGAACTCAGTTTCATATTGTTCGATTGTTCTTCCCTTTTGAGCAATTTGCAAGAAGTCGCACTATATCTTACTCGTAAACTTCCTGGAAAATAATTCTCCAAAAACTCATGTCTAAACATTTCCCAAGTGATTGGAGTCATTAGATCTCTTTTCCTTGACTCCCACCATATCCTAGCGTTTAGACGAAGCATGAATGTTCCATACTTGATTTGCAAATGGGGCGGAACTTCATATGCATCAAAGACATCTCTATTTGAGATAACCAATCTTCTGCCTCTTGGCTTGTCATAAGCTCCTTCAAAGAAGGGGCTATTTTTGATGAAGTTAGGTAACATGCTTTTGTATGGTCTTGGCGGTGGAGATGGAGGTAGGGGTGCACTTTGGCTATGCATGTTCCTATGCACAGATGCCTCTGTTGAAGCTTGTTGTGGTGGTGGGGTTGTTGTATAGACATGGGGCTGTCGCGATGCTGTTGCTTCTTTACGGGTGCTTGTGCTGGCATATTTTGCCTAATTTCTTCTAATACGTGGGTTAGGTGTCCTAACGTGGCGTGTAAGTCCTATTTGAGGTGCGGTGGTTCCTTCTTCGTCTACTCCTATTTCGGCTGTTTTAAGCTTTTCTAAGCAGGTTTGTAAAGTTTTGATAACTTAATTAAATTTTTGCCGGAAATTGGTGATATAACGGAAATTTAAATATGCATAAAAGCTAAAAAATTTAAATCAAAACAATTTCTGAAATCAAACTTAGAGCATTATCATAGAAATAAAGTTCATACGTGAAATCGGAAATAAGACAAATCACAAGAAAATTACATAGAAATAACAAGCATTGTTCCGAGAATTAAAAGATAGACTAAGATCATGGATCTAGTCTATGATTACAAAATCTAAGCTGGACTTCTAGGGATATGCTCCTTTCCTTCCCCTTTCTTCATTCTTCGGGCGCATCTCCCGGGTTGCTGCTGGATGATCCTGGGTTCCAGTCCCTCATGAATTGGCTGAAATTTTCCTCCTTTCCGGGCTGCCTCTCTGGATCTTTCGGTACGTCGGTTTAGCTCATCTCTAGTCATCTCTGGTACTATGTCATGAATGGTTCTCCAAGTAACGGCTCCATCGTCTCCATGCTATTGTTCTCGTTGGGTGGAGCACTGTCTGTATTCATGGCCGAGTTTGGTTCTTGCCTTCCTGAGTCTGTCGTCCCATTAAGTAGGATAATCCTTTCCTCAGTGCTGTTACGGGGTTCTTCGTCTGCAACAGTGGTCTGATTTCCTTCTTCTGGTCCTGCTTCTTCATTCTCTTCTCCGGGTCTTCCTCCGAATCTTCACTCTCTTCATCTTCTTCCATAGGCTCTTCCCTTATTATTGATCCATCATCCCGCGTAGGGGCTCGTTCCTTCTGAGTTGGATTCCCATAAAGGTAGGCGGTTCCGTGGGCACTTGGGTTGGGGGTCGTAGTACTTCCTGGTACACTCCATGCCAATGGAAGATATCGTTGATGTCCGCCTTCATCCATTCAAGGTGATCTATCAAGTTGTCGTGGGCGTAAACGAACATAGGTCCAATTTTCCTCCATGTCTGGAAATCTGGTGAAGTTCGTCCCCCGTCTTTCCTAAGAACGAATGTGGCTTCCTTCAACATAGGTCTATCTTCAGCAATGGCCGCGATACGTTCCACGGCGTATATCATTTCCAACTCGGTCAGTTTCTTTCCTATGGGACAGTTGTGAATGGTCTGTACCACTTCCCTCCATTCTGTTTGTATCATTCCTCTCTTCCATATTTGGAACATTTCTCGGACGGTCTTAGGTTGTCCTGCTAGGGCAAACTCTTCACATAACTCTAAGTCTCATCGGTAATCTTCTGGTGTTTCGAAGGGTCCTTTTCGAAAGTTCTTGGCTTGGAGACGGGCCTCATCTATGGTGATCTACGTAAAAGAAAGATATTAGAAGACTTATTCTACCCATTCTATTTTATCTAGTTTTTCTTGCTTCTATCTAAGTCAATTCTTCTTAAGTCCATTTCTATAATTATGATTCCTAGGTTCTTAAACCATGCTCTGATACCAACTTAAACTGTCACGCCCCAATGGGTACCCTAAACGTGACAGTCCGCCACACTCAATATTAAAGCTTAAGTATGACAACCTTAGCCATTCCCAAAAGCTTTTATATTAAGTGTAAGGCGTACTTTCACAACTTTAGAGGACCATACATGGAATTATGAAGCTTAAGGAGATATAAAAACACATTAAGAAAAGAGGATTCACAATAATTATTTGTTCATGGCAAAGCTTTACAACTTAGGACAACTCCCTGAATTACTAATCTATTATATACATATTAACATGCTAATACTGAGCTATACTTTATCCAGATTTCTAATGTTCAAAAGGATTACCTGCCGCATGGTCCACGTGGCCTTAACCATAAGTAAGGGAACTGCAAAAGATATCTATCGGGGTATAAGCTACTAGGCTTAGTGAGTAAATCCCAAAATTCATACTCGAAGAAATTATCAATCAAGTTTATTATTCAAACATATGAAATGCAACAACCACGTGAGCATACAAGACATATGACTTTCCGGGAATCATATGTTGAATGAATTACGCCCTTCATTCGGGGTTGGGTATTCAGGCCAATTACAGCCACAACTTTTA
Organism: Combretum micranthum; assembly: GCA_024138025.1. NCBI lineage: Eukaryota > Viridiplantae > Streptophyta > Magnoliopsida > Myrtales > Combretaceae > Combretum > Combretum micranthum. The sequence goes on along the minus strand of JAMXBD010003710.1, from coordinate 2,069 downwards.
AAAACACTTTTATAGATCTTACCGGCTCCTATACGCCATCAAAAACTTGTAGTTATTACAGGCTCCTACTAGCCATCAAAAACTTGTAGTTATTACAGGCTCCTACTAGCCATAAATTAAGTAGTTCTTACTGGCTCCTACTCGCCACTTACATGATATACCGGTTATGTCTACCACCACTATTATACACTTGTCCCACCAATTGTATAGTAGTGAATGCAATGTGACTCAACATATGAAGTGCATGAATAATTTCTTTAATTAAAGTCTAGTTACGTTTAAATTCTTTCAAGTGATCAATCAATTTCAAACATTTCAAGATATTAATTCACATACAACTTTATTACAAACAAAATCGATTCGATATACTTAGTATTCTTTCAACATATTATCATACACTTCCTTTTGATTTTTCTTAAATTCTAGTGCAACTAATTTTACAAGCACAATCAAGAGTATGAAAAATAACGGGGAATAACTCACGATGCCATTGTCGTCTATTCCTCTAAGCGGATGAGTCGTTCACACACTCCACTTAATCGTAATAGTTCTCGGGTAAAGGAATCCTTCCTCGGGGTCACCTAGCCAAAGAAAATACCACAATGAGTTTTTCTTGAATTTTGACAAAACAATGTCAAAGAACGTTAAAGTTCGTATGAAGAATGTTCCAACTTAAAATGGCCATAACTTGGTCATTTTAACTCGGAATCGCATATAATATACCGATTTCTACCTACTCGAAAAGATCTACCCATTTCAAAATTATTTCCACAAACAAAGCCATATAGGCTCCGAAAACAGTGGTACAAAATTCACCACGGATTTTCAAGTAAAAACAACTTTGGTTCAAGAAATCAAAATTTGTTTGATAAATACTTAGTTATCTATATAGTTGAAAAATTCTCTTTTTATAACTATATAACTCATATTTAAGCATGCTCAAGTGTCTTGTTGTCCAATTATTTTTCTTAGGTAAAACAATGTCGGGTTGAAGCTTTTCGGAAATTGTTTTTTGTAAATTTCTTTGAAATGAATACCTTGCTTTCTTTGTTTTCTAAAAACGTTTTATGTTGGTTTTATTTATCTCTTTTCAAGTAACTTTTGAAAATAAAATTTTCTACTTTCTAAGTTACATTAATACTATATTTGAAGTTTTCTAGGAAATTTATTCTTCATTTTTCTTGTGTAAATTCCTTTGTTTACTTGTTTTGCAAAAATTCCTTACTTGATATTTCTCATTCTTTTTCTCATCAAAAATAATCATCCATGCATGAAAATTTGTTTTCTTCATAAAAACAATGTGGAACAATTAAGGACTTTTTGTAGAAAAACTAATTTCTATAATCTTATTAACTTCTTCTTGTAACTTGAAAAGAAATAACTTTATTATTTTCAAACCATAAATTTTCTTTGCCTATTTGTTTGCAAGGTCTTTACTTAAAAATTTCCTTAGTCATCCATCTTATTTTCTTTCTTTATGAAAAGAACCATTTTTGTCAACAAAATATTTTCTTTTGAAAAACAAGGGGGATAATAAGATCTAAGTGGCTTCTTAAAGTAAAAGTAGTTTATAAAATTATAGTGAGTGAGTCTTTTTGTAACATGAAAAGGAATGAGTTTATTTGTGTTGCTTTATAGATTTTATACTTTACATAAACTTATTTCTAAGTGACAAAATTCTTCTTTTTGTTTAAATAAAATTATGGACAACAATCTAAATGACATGATTATGAGAATAATAATAACCAAAATAACATAAAGCATAATAATAAAGTCAAGTATTGGAGTCTTAGCTTTTTCAAGGCTCCCGGGACTAAGAAGTAAACTAGTCCCATAATAAAATAAATGAAAGAAGGAAAAGCTTGTTTTGACTTGATGAGGACAAGTCTAAGACTAGAGACTAGTCTTAAAAACAACTTGAAATAAATAAATTGCATGAAAGGTAAATAAATTGCAAGATCATGAGCTTATATGCTCTAAATAATATATGTAGCTATGTAGATATAGAAGATAGGCATGAACATAAAGACATTGAACATAAGAGAAACATAAATGAATAGAACATAAAT